>JBBBDQ010002113.1:0-92500 GCA_037127315.1 Ascarosepion bandense
GTTGTGCTTCATTGAAGAGATTGTTTCTGGGTGAATTACGCGAGAGAATTATTCCGAAATCATTATTGTGTATTATTCGAAGGATTCCATTAGTTTGTTGACTTTACGCGAAGACACCAAATATCATTCCGGTGTTGTGCTTCATTGAAGAGATTGTTTCTGGGTGAATTTCCCGAGAGAATTATTCCGAAATCATTATTGTGTATTATTCGAAGGATCCGTATAGTACGTTGACTTTACGCGAAGATACCAAAATATCATTCAGGTGTTGTGCTTCATTGAAGAGATTGATTCTGGCTGAATTACTCGAGAGTATTATTAAGAGTGCATTATTGTGTATTGTTCGAAGGATCCGTTTAGTACGTTGACTTTGCGCGAAGATACCAAAATAACATTCCGGTGTTGTGCTTCATTGAAGAGATTGTTTCTGGGTGAATTACTCGAGAGAATTATTCAGTGAGCATTATTGTGTGTTATTCGACGGATTCGTTTCGTATGTTGATTTTACGCGAAGATACAATAATATCATTCCGGTGTTGTTCTTCATTGAAGAGATTGTTTCCGGGTGAATTACTTGAAAGAATTATTTCGAGAGCATTATTGCGTATTGTTCGAAGGATCCGTTTAGTACGCTGACTTTACGCGGAGATACCAAAGTATCATTCCGGTGTTGTGCTTCATTGAAGAGATTGTTTCTGGGTGAATTACTCGAGAGAATTATTCCGAGAGCATTATTGTGTATGGTTCGATGGATCCGTTTAGTACGTTGACTTTACTTGAAGATACCAAAATATCGTTCCGGTGTTGTGCTTCATCGAAGATATTGTTTCTGGGTGAATTACTCGAGTGAATTATTTCGAGAGCATTATTGTGTATTATTCGAAGGATGATATTTGTACGTTGACTTGACGTGAAGATACCAAAATATCATTCCGGTGTTGTGCTTCATCGAATATATTGTTACTGGGTGAATTAGCTGAGAGAATTATTCCGAGATCATTATTGTGTATTATTCGAAGGATTCGTTTAGTACGTTGACTTTACACGAAGATACCAAAATATCATTCCGGTTTTATGCTTCATTGAAGATATTGTTTCTGGGTGAATTACTCATGAGAATTATTACGACAGCATTATTGTGTATTGTTCGAAGGATTCGTTTTGTACGTTGACTTGACGTGAAGATACCAAAATATCATTCCGGTGTTGTGCTTCATGGAAAGAGATTGTTTCTGGGTAAATGACTCGAGAGAATTTTTCCGATAGCATTATTGTGTATGATTCGAAAGATTAGTTTAGTACGTTGACTTGACGCAAAGATACCAAAATATCATTCGGGTGTTGTGCTTCATTGAAGAGATTGTTTCTGGGTGAATTACCCGAGAGAATTATTCCGAAATCATTATTGTGTGTTCTTCGAAGGAACCGTTTAGTACGTTGACTTTATGCGAAGATACCAATATATCATTCGGGTGTTGTGCTTCATTGAAGAGATTGTTTCTGGGTGAATTATGCGAGAGAATTATTCCTAGAGTATTATTGTGTATTATTCGAAGGATTCGATTAGTTCGTTGACTTTACGCGAAGACACCAAATATCATTCCGGTGTTGTGCTTCATTGAAGAGATTGTCTCTGGGTGAATTACCCGAGAGAATTATTCGGAAATCATTATTGTGTATTGTTCGACGGATCCGTTTAGTACGTTGACTTTACGCGAAGATAGAAAAATTTCATTCCGGTGATGTGCTTCATTGAAGAGATTGTTTCTGGGTGAATTACTCGAGAGAATTATTCTGAGTGCATTATTGTATATTATTCGAAGGATTCCTTTAGTACGTTGACTTTACGCGAAGATACCAAAATATCATTCCGGTGTTGTGCTTCATTGAAGAGATTGTTTCTGGGTGAATTATTCGAGAAAATTCTTCCGAGAGCGTTATTGTGTATTATTAGAAGGACGCGTTTAGTACGTTGACTTTACGCGAAGATACCAAAATATCATTCGGGTGTTGTGCTTCATTGAAGAGATTGTTTGTGGGTGAAGTACTCGAGTGAATTATTCCGAAATCATTATTCTGTATTATTCGGAGGAACCTTTTAGTAGGTTGACTTTACGCGAAGATACCAAAATATCGTTACGGTGTTATGCTTCATTGAAGAGATTGTTTCTGGGTGAATTACTTGATAGAATTATTTCGAGAGCATTATTGTGTATAGTTTGAAGCATCCGTTTAGTACGTTGATTTACGCGAAGATACCAAAACATCATTCCGGTGTTGTGCTTCATTGAAAAGATTGTTTCTGGGTGAATTACTTGAGAGAATTATTTCGAGAGCATTATTGTGAATTATTCGAAGGATTCGATTAGTACGTTGACTTGACTTGAAGATACCAAAATATCATTCCGGTGTTGTGCTTCATCGAAGATATTTTTTATGGGTGAATTACTCGAGTGAATCATTTCGTGAGCATTATTGTGTATTATTCGAAGGATGCGATTTGTACGTTGACCTGACGTGAAGATACCAAAATATCATTCCGGTGTTGTGCTTCATCGAAGATATTGTTTCTGGGTGAATTAGCTGAGAGAATTATTCCGAGGTCATTATTGTGTATTATTCGAAGGATTAGTTTAGTACGTTGACTTTACGCGAAGATACCAAAATATCATTCCGGTGTTGTGCTTCATTGAAGAGATTGTTTCTGGGTGAATTACCCGAGAGGATTATTCCGAAATCATTATTGCGTATTATTCGAAGGATCTGTTTAGTACGTTGACTTTATGCGAAGACACCAAAATATCATTCCGGCGTTGTGCTTCATTGAAAAGATTGTTTCTGGGTGAATTACACGAGAGAATTATTCTGATTGCATTATTGTATATTATTCGAAGGATTCGTTTAGTACGTTGACTTTACGCGAAGATACCAAAATATCATTCCGGTGTTGTTCTTCATTGAAGAGATTGTTTCTGCGTGAATTACTCGAGAGAATTCTTCCGAGAGCATTATTGTGTATTATTAGAAGGACCCGTTTAGTACGTTGATTTTACACGAAAATACCAAAATATCATTCCGGTGTTGTGCTTCATTGAAGAGATTGTTTCTGTGTGAATTATTCGAGAAAATTATTCAGTGGGCATTATTGTGTGTTATTCGAAGGATTCGTTTACTATGTTGATTTTACGCGAAGATACCAAAATATCATTCGGGTGTTGTGCTTCATTGAAGAGATTGTTTCTGGGTGAATTACTTGATAGAATTATTTCGAGAGCATTATTGTGTATAGTTCGAAGGATCCGTTTAGTACGTTGACTTTACGCGAAGATACCAAAACATCATTCCGGTGTTGTGCTTCATTGAAAAGATTGTTTCTGGGTGAATTACTTGAGAGAATTATTTCGAGTGCATTATTGTGAATTATTCGAAGGATTCGATTAGTACGTTGACTTGACGTGAAGATACCAAAATATCATTCCGGTGTTGTGCTTCATCGAAGATATTTTTTATGGGTGAATTACTCGAGTGAATTATTTCGTGAGCATTATTGTGTATTATTCGAAGGATGCGATTTGTACGTTGAATTGACGTGAAGATACCAAAATATCATTCCGGTGTTGTGCTTCATCGAAGATATTGTTTCTGGGTGAATTAGCTGAGAGAATTATTCCGAGGTCATTATTGTATATTATTCGAAGGATTCGTTTAGTACGTTGACTTTACGCGAAGATACCAAAATATCATTCCGGTGTTGTGCTTCATTGAAGAGATTGTTTCTGGGTGAATTACGCGAGAGAATTATTCCGATAGCATTATTGTGTATTATTCGAAGGATTCGATTAGTTCGTTGACTTTACGCGAAGACCCCAAATATCATTCCGGTGTTGTGCTTCATTGAAGAGATTGTTTCTGGGTGAATTTCCCGAGAGAATTATTCCGAAATCATTATTGTGTATTATTCGAAGGATCCGTATAGTACGTTGACTTTACGCGAAGATACCAAAATATCATTCGGGTGTTGTGCTTCATTGAAGAGATTATTTCTGGGTGAATTACCCGAGATAATTCTTCCGAAAGCATTATTGTGTATTATTCGAAGGATCCGTTTAGTACGTTGATTCTATGCGAAGATACAAAAATATCATTCCGGCGTTGTGCTTCATTGAAGAGATTGTTTCTGGGTCAATTACCCGAGAGAATTATTCCGAAATCATTATTGTGTATTGTTCGAAGGATCCGTTTAGTACGTTGACTTTACTTGAAGATACCAAAATATCATTCCGGCGATGTGCTTCATTGAAGAGATTGTTTCTGGGTGAATTACTTGAGAGAATTATTTCATGAGCATTATTGTGAATTATTCGAAGGATTCGATTAGTACGTTGACTGTGACGTGAAGATACCAAAATATCATTCCGTTGGTGTGCTTCATTGAAGACATTGTTTCTGGGTGAAGTACTCGAGTGAATTATTTCGAGAGCATTATTGTGTATTATTCGAAGGATTCGTTTTGTATGTTGACTTGACGTGAAGATACCAAAATATCATTCCGGTGTTGTGCTTCATTGAAGAGATTGTTTCTGGGTGAATTACTCGAGAGAATTCTTCCGAGATCATTATTGTGTTTTATTCGAAGGATTCGTTTAGTACGTTGACTTGACGCGAAGATACCAAAATATCATTCGGGTGTTGTGCTTCATTGAAGAGATTGTTTCTGGGTGAATTACCCGAGAGAATTATTCCGAAATCATTATTGTGTATTATCCGAAGGACCCGTTTAGTACGTTGACTTTATGCGAAGATACCAAAATATTATTCCGGTGTTGTGCTTCATTGAAAAGATTGTTTCTGGGTGAATTACTTGAGAGAATTATGAAGAGTGCATTATTGTGTATTATTCGAAGGATTCGATTAGTACCTTGATTTTACGCGAAGATACCAAAGTGTCATTTCGGTGTTGTGCTTCATTGAAGAGATTGTTTCTGGGTGAATTACTTGAGAGAATTATTTCTAGAGCATTATTGTGTATTGTTCGAAAGATCCGTTTAGTACGTTGACTTTACGCGAAGATACCAAAATATCATACCGGTGTTGTGCTTCATTGAAGAGATTTTTTCTGGGTGAATTACTCGAGAGAATTATTCAGTGGGTATTATTGTGTGTTATTCGAAGGATTCGTTTCGTATGTTGATTTTACGCGAAGATACCAAAATATCATTCCGGTGTTGTGCTTCATTGAAGAGATTGTTTCTGGGTGAATTACTCGAGAGAATTCTTCCGATAGCATTAGTGTGTATTATTAGAAGGACACGTTTAGTACGTTGACTTTACGCGAAGATACCAACATATCATTCCGGAATTGTGCTTCATTGAAGAGATTATTTCTGGGTGAATTACTCGAGAGAATTATACCGAGAGCATTATTGTGTATTGTTCGAAGGATCCGTTTAGTAGGTTGATTTTACGTGAAGATACCAAAATATCATTCCGGTGTTGTGCTTCATCGAAAGAGATTGTTTCTGGGTGAATTACTCGAGAGAATTCTTCCGAGAGCATTATTGTGTATTATTCGAAGGATTCATTTAGTACGTTGACTTTATGCGAAGATACCAAAATATTATTCCGGTGTTGCGATTCTTTGAAGAGATTGTTTCTCGGTGAATTACTCGAGAGAATTATTCAGTGAGCATTATTGTGTGTTATTCGAAGGATTCTTTTCGTATTTTGATTTTACGCGAAGATACCAAAATATCATTCCGGTGTAGTGCTTCATTGAAGAGATTGTTTCTGGGTGAATTACTCGAGAGAATTCTACCGAGAGCATTATTGTGTATTATTAGAAGGACCCGTTTAGTACGTTGAATTTACGCGATGATACCAAAATATCATTCCGGTGTTGTGCTTCATTGAAGAGATTGTATCTGGGTGAATTACTTGAGAGAATTATTTCGAGAGCATTATTGTGTATTATTAGAAGGACCCGTTTAGTACGTTGAATTTACGCGATGATACCAAAATATCATTCCGGTGTTGTGCTTCATTGAAGAGATTGTTACTGGGTGAATTACTCGAGAGAATTATTCCGAGAGCATTATTGTGTATTATTCGAAGGACCCGTTTACTACGTTTACTTTACGCGAAGATACCAAAATATCATTCCGGTGTTGTGCTTTATTGAAGAGATTGTTTCTGGATGAATTACTCGAGAAAATTTTACCGAGAGCAGTATTGTGTATTGTTCGAAGGATTCGATTATTATCTTGACTTTACGCGAAGATACCAAATATCATTGCGGTGTTGTGCTTCATTGAAGAGATTGTTTCTGGGTGAATTACTCGAGAGAATTATTCCGACATCATTATTGTGTATTATTCGAAGGATTCGTTTTGTACGTTGACTTGACGTGAAGATACCAAAATATCATTCCGGTGTTGTGCTTCATCGAAAGAGATTGTTTCTGGGTGAATTACTCGAGAGAATTGTTCTGAGTGCATTATTGTATATTATTCGAAGGATTCGTTTAGTACGTTGACTTGACGCGAAGTTACCAAAATATCGTGCCGGCGTTGTGCTTCATTGAAGAGATTGTTTCTGGGTGAATTACTTGAGAGAATTATTCCGAAATCATTATTGTGTATTATTCGAAGGATCCGTTTAGTACGTTGGCTTCATGCTAAGATACCAAAATATCATTCCGGCGTTGTGCTTCATTGAAGAGTTTGTTTCTGGGTGAATTACTTGAGAGAATTATTTCGAGAGTATTATTGTGTATTATTCGAAGGACCCGTTTAGTACGTTGACTTTATGCGAAGATACCAAAATATCATTCCGGTGTTGTGCTTCTATAAGAGATTGTTTCTGGGTGAATTACTCGAAAGATTTATTCCGAGAGCATTATTGTGTATTATTCGATGGATTTGATTAGTTTGTTGACTTTACGCGAAGACACCAAATATCATTCCGGTGTTGTGCTTCATTGAAGAGATTGTTTCTGGGTGAATTATTCGAGAGAATTATTCAGTGGGCATTATTGTGTGTTATTCGAAGGATTCGTTTCGTATGTTGATTTTACGCGAAGATACCAAAATATCATTCCGGTGTTGTGCTTCATTGAAGAGATTGTGTCTCGGTGAATTACTCGAGAATTCTTCCGAGAGCATTAGTGTGTATCATTAGAAGGACTCGTTTAGTACGTTGACTTTACGCGAAGATACCAAAATATCATTCCGGATTTGTGCTTCATTGAAGAGATTGTTTCTGGGTCAATTACTCGAGAGAATTATACCGAGAGTATTATTTTGTATTGTTCGAAGGATCCGTTTAGTAGGTTGATTTTACGTGAAGATACCAAAATATCATTCAGGTGTTGTGCTTTATTGAAGAGATTGTTTCTGGGTGAATTACTCGAGAGAATTCTTCCGAGAGCATTACTGTGTATTATTCGAAGGATTCGTTTAGTACGTTGACTTTATGCGAAGATACCAAAATATCATTCCGGTGTTGCGCTTCATTGAAGAGATTGTTTCTGGGTGAATTACTCGAGAGAATTATTCAGTGAGCATTATTGTGTGTTATTCGAAGGATTCGTTTCGTATGTTGATTTTACGCGAAGATACCAAAATATCATTCCGGTGCTGTGCTTCATTGAAGAGATTGTTTTTGGGTGAATTACTCGAGAGAATTCTTCCGAGAGCATTATTGTGTATTATTAGAAGGACCCGTGTAGTACGTTGACTTTACGAGAAGATACCAAAATATCATTCCGGTGTTGTTCTTCATTGAAGAGATTGTTTCTGGGTGAATTACTTGAGAGAATTATTTCGAGCACATTATTGTGTATTATTCGAAGGATTCGTTTTGTACGTTGACTTGACGTGAAGATACCAAAATATAATTCCGCTGTTGTGCTTCATTGAAGAGATTGTTTCTGGGTGAATTACTCGAGAGAATTATTCCGAGAGCATTATTGTGTATTATTCGAAGGACCCGTTTACTACGTTTACTTTACGCGAAGATACCAAAATATAATTCCGGTGTTGTGCTTTATTGAAGAGATTGTTTCTGGATGAATTACTCGAGAAAATTTTACCGAGAGCAGTATTGTGTATTGTTCGAAGGATTCGATTATTACCTTGACTTTACGCGAAGATACCAAATATCAGTGCGGTGTTGTGCTTCAGTGAAGAGATTGTTTCTGGGTTAATTACTTGAGAGAATTATTCCGAAATCATTATTGTGTATTATTCGAAGGATCTGTTTAGTACGTTGGCTTTATGCGAAGATACCAAATATCATTCCAGCGTTGTGCTTCATTGAAGAGATTGTTTCTGGGTGAATTACTTGAGAGAATTATTTCGAGAGCATTATTGTGTATTATTCGAAGGATCTGTTTAGTACGTTGACTTTATGCGAAGATACCAAAATATCATTCCAGCGTTGTGCTTCATTGAAGAGATTGTTTCTGGGTGAATTACTCGAGAGAATTATTCCGAGAGCCTTATTGTGTATTATTCGAAGGATTTGATCAGTTCGTTGACTTTACGCGAAGACACCAAACATCATTCCGGTGTTGTGCTTCATTGAAGAGATTGTTTCTGGGCGAATTACCCGAGAGAATTTTTCCGAAATCATTATTGTGTATTATTCGAAGGATCCGTTTAGTACGTTGGCTTTACTTGAAGATACCAAAATATCATTCAGGTGTTGTGCTTCATTGAAGAGATTGTTTCTGGGTGAATAACTCGAGAGAATTGTTCTGAGTGCATTATTGTATATTATTCGAAGGATTCGTTTAGTACGTTGACTTTACGCGTAGATACCAAAATATCATTCTGGTGTTGTGCTTCATTGAAGAGATTGTTTCTGGGTGAATTATTCGAGAGAATTATTCAGTGGGCATTATTGTGTGTTATTCGAAGGATTCGTTTCGTATGTTGATTTTACGCGAAGATACCAAAATATCATTCCGGTGTTGTGCTTCATTGAAGAGATTGTTTCTGGGTGAATTACTCGAGAGAATTCTTCCGAGAGCATTATTGTGTATTATTAGAAGGACCCGTTTAGTACGTTGACTTTACGCGTAGATACAAAATATCATTCCGGTGTTGTGCTTCATTGAAAAGATTGTTTCTGGGTGAATTACTTGAGAGAATTATACCGAGAGCATTATTGTGTATTATTCGAAGGACCCGTTTAGTACGTTGACTTTATGCGAAGATACCAAAATATCATTCCGGTGTTGTGCTTCATTGAAGAGATTGTTTCTGGGTGAATTACTCGAGAGAATTATTCCGAGAGCATTATTGTGTATTATTCGAAGGACCCGTTTAGTACGTTGATTTTATGCGAAGATACCAAAATATCATTCCGGTGTTGTGCTTCATTGAAGAGTTTGTTTCTCGGTGAATTACTCGAGAGAATTATGAAGAATGCATTATTGTGTATTATTTGAAGGACCCGTTTAGTACGTTGATTTTATGCGAAGATACCAAAATATCATTCCGGTGTTGTGCTTCATTGAAGAGATTGTTTCTGGGTGAATTACTCGAGAAAGTTTTACCGAGAGCATTATTGTGTATTATTCGAAGGATTCGATTAGTACCTTGACTTTACGCGAAGATACCAAAGTATCATTTCGGTGTTGTGCTTCATTGAAGAGATTGTTTCTGGGTGAATTGCTTTAGAGAATTATTTCTAGAGCATTATTGTGTATTGTTCGAAGGATCCGTTTAGTACGTTTACTTTACGCGAAGATACCAAAATATCATTCCGGTGTTGTGCTTCATTGAAGAGATTGATTCTGGGTGAATTATTCGAGAGAATTATTCAGTGGGCATTATTGTGTGTTATTCGAAGGATTCGTTTCGTATGTTGATTTTACGCGAAGATACCAAAATATCATTCCGCTGTTGTGCTTCATTGAAGAGATTGTTTCTGGGTGAATTACTCGAGAGAATTATACCGAGGGCATTATTGTGTATTGTTCGAAGGATCCGTTTCGTAGGTTGATTTTATGCGAAGATACCAAAATATCATTCCGGTGTTGCGCTTCATTGAAGAGATAGTTTCTGGGTGAATTACTCGAGAGAATTATTCAGTGAGCATTATTGTGTGTTATTCGAAGGATTCGTTTCGTATGTTGATTTTACCCGAAGATACCAAAATATCATTCCGCTGTTGTGCTTCATTGAAGAGATTGTTTCTGGGTGAATTACTCGAGAGAATTATTCCGAGAGCATTATTTTGTATTATTCGAAGGACCCGTTTACTACGTTTACTTTACGCGAAGATACCAAAATATGATTCCGGTGTTGTACTTTATTGAAGAGATTGTTTCTGGGTGAATTACTCGAGAAAATTTTACCAAGAGCAGTATTGTGTATTGTTCGAAGGATTCGATTATTACCTTGACTTTACGCGTAGATACCAAATATCATTGTGGTGTTGTGCTTCATTGAAAGATTGTTTCTGGGTGAATTACTCGAGAGAATTATTCCGAGAGCATTATTGTGTAATATTCGAAGGATTCGTTTAGTACGTTGACTTTACGCGAAGATACCAAAATATCATTCCGGGGTTGTGCTTCATTGAAGAGATTGTTTCTGGGTGAATTACTTGAGAGAATTATTCAGTGAGCATTATTGTGTGTTATTCGAAGGACCCGTTTAGTACTTTGACTTTACGCGAAGATACCAAAATATCGTGCCGGTGTTGTGCTTCATTGAAGAGATTGTTTCTGGGTGAATTACTCGAGAAATCTTTACCGAGAGCATTATTGTATATTGTTCGATAGATTCGATTAGTACCTTGACTTTACGCGAAGATACCAAAGTATCATTTTGATGTTGTGCTTCATTGAAGACATTGTTTCTGGGTGAATTACTCGAGAGAATTATTAAGAGTGCATTATTGTGTATTATTCGAAGGCTTCGTTTAGTACGTTGACTTTACGCGAAGATACCAAAATATCATTCCGGTGTTGTGCTTCATTGAAGAGATTGTTTCTGGGTGAATTACTCGAGAGAATTCTTCCGAGAACATTATTGTGTATTATTAGAAGGTCCCGTTTAGTACGTTGATTTTACGTGAAGATACCAACAAAATATCATTCAGGTGTTGTGCTTTATGGAAGAGATTGTTTCTGGGTGAATTACTCGAGAGAATTATTCCGAGAGGATTATTGTGTATTATTGGAAGGATTCGTTTTGTACGTTGACTTGACGTGAAGATACCAAAATATCATTCCGTTGTTGTGCCTCATGGAAAGAAATTGTTTCTGGGTGAATTACTCGAGAGAATTCTTCGGAGAGCATTATTGTGTATTATTCGAAGGATTCGTTTAGTACGTTGACTTTATGCGAAGATACCAAAATATCATTCCGGTGTTGCGCTTCATTGAAGAGATTGTTTCTGGGTGAATTACTCGAGAGAATTATTCAGTGAGCATTATTGTGTGTTATTCGAAGGATTCGTTTCGTATGTTGGTTTTACGCGAAGATACCATAATATCATTCCGGTGTTGTGCTTCATTGAAGAGATTGTTTCTGGGTGAATTACTCGAGAGAATTCTTCCGAGAGCATTATTGTGTATTATTAGAAGGACCCGTTTAGTACGTTGACTTTACGCGAAGATACCAAAATATCATTCCGGTGTTGTGCTTCATTGAAGAGATTGTTTCTGGGTGAATTACTTGAGAGAATTATTTCGAGAGCATTATTGTGTATTATTCGAAGGATTCGTTTTGTACGTTGACTTGACGTGTCGATACCAAAATATAATTCCGCTGTTGTGCTTCATTGAAGAGATTGTTTCTGGGTGAATTACTCGAGAGAATTATTCCGAGGGAATTATTGTGTATTATTCGAAGGATTCGTTTAGTACGTTGACTTTACGCGAAGATACCAAAATATCATTCCGGTGTTGTGCTTCATCGAAGAGATTGTTTCTGGGTGAATTACTCGAGAGAATTCTTTCCGAGAGCATTATTGTGTATTATTAGAAGGACCCGTTTAGTACGTTGACTTTACGCGAAGATACCAAAATATCATTCCGGTGTTGTGCTTTATTGAAGAGATTGTTTCTGGGTGAATTACTCGAGAAAATTTTACCGAGAGCAGTATTGTGCATTGTTCGAAGGATTCGATTATTACCTCGACTTTACGCGTAGATACCAAATATCATTGCGGTGTTGTGCTTCATTGAAAGATTGTTTCTGGGTGAATTACTCGAGAGAATTATTCCGAGAGCATTATTGTGTATCATTCGAAGGATTCGTTTAGTACGTTGACTTTACGCGAAGATACCAAAATATCATTCCGGGGTTGTGCTTCATTGAAGAGATTGTTTCTGGGTGAATTACTCGAGAGAATTCTTCCGAGAGCATTATTATTAGAAGGACCCGTTTAGTACGTTGACTTTACGCGAAGATACCAAAATATCATTCCGGTGTTGTGCTTCATTGAAGAGATTGTTTCTGGGTGAATTACTTGAGAGAATTATTTCCAGGACATTATTGTGTATTATTCGAAGGACCGGTTTAGTACTTTGACTTTACGCGAAGATACCAAAATATCGTGCCGGTGTTGTGCTTCATTGAAGAGATTGTTTCTGGGTGAATTACTCGAGAAAACTTTACCGAGAGCATTATTGTATATTGTTCGATAGATTCGATTAGTACCTTGACTTTACGCGGAGATACCAAAGTATCATTTTGGTGTTGTGCTTCATTGAAGAGATTGTTTCTGGGTGAATTACTCGAGAGAATTATTAAGAGTGCATTATTGTGTATTATTCGAAGGATTCGATTAGTACCTTGACTTTACGCGAAGATACCAAATATCATTGCGGTGTTGTACTTCATTGAAGAGATTGTTTCTGGGTGAATTACTCGAGAGAATTATTCCGAGAGAATTATTGTGTATTATTCGAAGGATTCGTTTAGTACGTTGACTTTACGCGAAGATACCAAAATATCATTCAGGTGTTGTGCTTTATTGAAGAGATTGTTTCTGGGTGAATTACTCGAGGGAATTATTCCGAGAGCATTTTTGTGTATTATTCGAAGGATTCGTTTTGTACGTTGACTTGACGTGAAGATACCAAAATATCATTCCGGTGTTGTGCTTCATGGAAAGAGATTGTTTCTGGGTGATTTACTCGAGAGAATTATTCAGTGAGCATTATTGTGTGTTATTCGAAGGATTCGTTTCGTATGTTGATTTTACGCGAAGATACCAAAATATCATTCCGGTGTTGTGCTTCATTGAAGAGATTGTTTCTGGGTGAAGTACTCGAGAGATTTCTTCCGAGAGCATCATTGTGTATTATTAGAAGGACCCGTTTAGTACGTTGACTTTACCCGAAGATACCAAAATATCATTCCGGTGTTGTGCTTCATTGAAGAGATTGTTTCTGGTTGAATTACTTGAGAGAATTATTTCGAGAGCATTATTTTGTATTATTCGAAGGACTCGTTTAGTACGAGGACTTTATGCGAAGATACCAAAATATAATTCGGGTGTTGTGCTTTATTGAAGAGAGTGTTTCTGGGTGAATTACTCGAGAGAATTATTCCGAGAGCATTATTGTGTATTATTCGAAGGATTCGATTAGTACCTTGACTTTACGCGAAGATACCAAAGTATCATTTCGGTGTTGTGCTTCATTGAAGACATTGTTTCTGGGCGAATTACTCGAGAGATTTATTAAGAGTGCATTATTGTGTATTATTCGAAGGATTGGATTAGTACCTTGACTTGACGCGAAGATACCAAATATCATTGCGGTGTTGTGCTTCATTGAAGACATTGTTTCTGGGTGAATTACGCGAGAGAATTCTTCCGAGAGCATTATTGTGTATTATTAGAAGGACCCGTTTAGTAGGTTGACTTTACGTGAAGATACCAAAATATCATTCAGGTGTTGTGCTTTATTGAAGAGATTGTTTCTGGGTGAATTACTCGAGAGAATTCTTCCGAGAGCATTATTGTGTATTATTCGAAGGATTCGTTTTGTACGTTGACTTGACATGAAGATACCAAAATATCATTCCGGTGTTGTGCTTCATGGAAAGAGATTGTTTCTGGGTGAATTACTCGACAGAATTCTTCCGAGAGCATTATTGTGTATTATTCGAAGGATTCGTTTAGTACGTTGACTTTATGCGAAGATACCAAAATATCATTCCGGTGTTGCGCTTCATTGAAGAGATTGTTTCTGGGTGAATTACTCGAGAGAATTATTCAGTGAGCATTATTGTGTATTATTCGAAGGATTCGTTTCGTATGTCGATTTTACGCGAAGATACCAAAATATCATTCCGGTGTTGTGCTTCATTGAAGAGATTGTTTCTGGGTGAATTACTCGAGAGAATTCTTCCGGGAGCATTATTGTGTATTATTCGAAGGATTCGTTTTGTACGTTGACTTGACGTGAAGATACCAAAATATAATTCCGCTGTGGTGCTTCATTGAAAAGTTTGTTTCTGGGTGAATTACTCGAGAGAATTATTCCGAGAGCATTATTGTGCATTATTCGAAGGACCCGTTTACTACGTTTACTTTACGCGAAGATACCAAAATATCATTCCGGTGTTGTGCTTCATTGAAGAGATTGTTTCTGGGTGAATTACTTGAGAGAATTATTCCGAGAGCATTCTTGTGTATTATTCGAAGGACCCGTTTACTACGTTTACTTTACGCGAAGATACCAAAATATCATTCCGGTGTTGTGCTTTATTGAAGAGATTGTTTCTGGGTGAATTACTCGAGAAAATTTTACCGAGAGCAGTATTATGCATTGTTCGAAGGATTCGATTATTACCTCGACTTTACGCGTCGATACCAAATATCATTGCGGTGTTGTGCTTCATTGAAAGATTGTTTCTGGGTGAATTACTCGAGAGAATTATTCAGTGAGCATTATTGTGTATTATTCGAAGGATTCGTTTCGTATGTCGATTTTACCCGAAGATACCAAAATATCATTCCGGTGTTGTGCTTCATTGAAGAGATTGTTTCTGGGTGAATTACTCGAGAGAATTCTTCCGGGAGCATTATTGTGTATTATTCGAAGGATTCGTTTTGTACGTTGACTTGACGTGAAGATACCAAAATATAATTCCGCTGTGGTGCTTCATTGAAGAGTTTGTTTCTGGGTGAATTACTCGAGAGAATTATTCCGAGAGCATTATTGTGCATTATTCGAAGGACCCGTTTACTACGTTTACTTTACGCGAAGATACCAAAATATCATTCCGGTGTTGTGCTTCATTGAAGAGATTGTTTCTGGGTGAATTACTTGAGAGAATTATTCCGAGAGCATTCTTGTGTATTATTCGAAGGACCCGTTTACTACGTTTACTTTACGCGAAGATACCAAAATATCATTCCGGTGTTGTGCTTTATTGAAGAGATTGTTTCTGGGTGAATTACTCGAGAAAATTTTACCGAGAGCAGTATTGTGCATTGTTCGAAGGATTCGATTATTACCTCGACTTTACGCGTCGATACCAAATATCATTGCGGTGTTGTGCTTCATTGAAAGATTGTTTCTGGGTGAATTACTCGAGAGAATTATTCCGAGAGCATTATTGTGTATCATTCGAAGGATTCGTTTAGTACGTTGACTTTACGCGAAGATACCAAAATATCATTCCGGGGTTGTGCTTCATTGAAGAGATTGTTTCTGGGTGAATTACTCGAGAGAATTCTTCCGAGAGCATTATTGTGTATTATTAGAAGGACCCGTTTAGTACGTTGACTTTACGCGAAGATAACAAAATATCATTCCGGTGTTGTGCTTCATTGAAGAGATTGTTTCTGGGTGAATTACTTGAGAGAATTATTTCCAGAGCATTATTGTGTATTATACGAAGGACCGGTTTAGTACTTTGACTTTACGCGAAGATACCAAAATATCGTGCCGGTGTTGTGCTTCATTGAAGAGATTGTTTCTGGGTGAATTACTCGAGAAAACTTTACCGAGAGCATTATTGTATATTGTTCGATAGATTCGATTAGTACCTTGACTTGACGCGAAGATACCAAAGTATCATTTTGGTGTTGTGCTTCATTGAAGACATTGTTTCTGGGTGAATTACTCGAGAGATTTATTAAGAGTGCATTATTGTGTATTATTCGAAGGATTCGATTAGTACCTTGACTTTACGCGAAGATACCAAATATCATTGCGGTGTTGTGCTTCATTGAAGAGATTGTTTCTGGGTGAATTACTCGAGAGAATTATTCCGAGAGAATTATTGTGTATTATTCGAAGGATTCGTATAGTACGTTGACTTTACGCGAAGATACCAAAATATCATTCCGATGTTGTGCTTCATTGAAGAGATTGTTTCTGGGGGAATTACTCGAGAGAATTCTTCCGAGAGCATTATTGTGTATTATTAGAAGGACCCGTTTAGTACGTTGACTTTACGTGAAGATACCAAAATATCATTCAGGTGTTGTGCTTTATTGAAGAGATTGTTTCTGGGTGAATTACTCGAGAGAATTATTCCGAGAGCATTTTTGTGTATTATTCGAAGGATTCGTTTTGTACGTTGACTTGACGTGAAGATACCAAAATATCATTCCGGTGTTGTGCTTCATTGAAGAGATTGTTTCTGGGTGATTTACTCGAGAGAATTATTCAGTGAGCATTATTGTGTGTTATTCGAAGGATTCGTTTCGTATGTTGATTTTACGCGAAGATACCAAAATATCATTCCGGTGTTGTGCTTCATTGAAGAGATTGTTTCTGGGTGAAGTACTCGAGAGATTTCTTCCGAGAGCATTATTGTGTATTATTAGAAGGACCCGTTTAGTACGTTGACTTTACCCGAAGATACCAAAATATCATTCCGGTGTTGTGCTTCATTGAAGAGATTGTTTCTGGGTGAATTACTTGAGAGAATTATTTCGAGAGCATTATTGTGTATTATTCGAAGGATTCGTTTAGTACGTTGACTTTACTTGAAGATACCAAAATGTCATTCCGGTGTTGTGCTTCATTGAAGAGATTGTTTCTGTGTGAAATACTTGAGAGAATTATTTCGAGAGCATTATTTTGTATTATTCGAAGGACTCGTTTAGTACGTGGACTTTATGCGAAGATACCAAAATATAAATCGGATGTTGTGCTTCATTGAAGAGAGTGTTTCTGGGTGAATTACTCGAGAGAATTACTCCGGGAGCATTATTGTGTATTGTTCGAAGAATTCGATTAGTACCTTGAATTTACGCGAAGATACCAAATATCATTCCGGTGTTGTGCTTCATTGAAGAGATTGTTTCTGGGTGAATTACTCGAGAGAATTATTCCGACAGCATTATTGTGTATTATTCGAAGGATTCGATTGGTACCTTGACTTTACGCGAAGATACCAAAGTATCATTTCGGTGTTGTGCTTCATTGAAGACATTGTTTCTGGGTGAATTACTCGAGAGATTTTTTAAGAGTGCATTATTGTGTATTATTCGAAGGATTGGATTAGTACCTTGACTTGACGCGAAGATACCAAATATCATTGCGGTGTTGTGCTTCATTGAAGAGATTGTTTCTGGGTGAATTACTTGAGAGAATTATTTCGAGAGCATTATTTTGTATTATTCGAAGGACTCGTTTAGTACGAGGACTTTATGCGAAGATACCAAAATATAATTCGGGTGTTGTGCTTCATTGAAGAGAGTGTTTCTGGGTGAATTACTCGAGAGAATTATTCCGAGAGCATTATTGTGTATTATTCGAAGGATTCGATTAGTACCTTGACTTTACGCGAAGATACCAAAGTATCATTTCGGTGTTGTGCCTCATTGAAGACATTGTTTCTGGGCGAATTACTCGAGAGATTTATTAAGAGTGCATTATTGTGTATTATTCGAAGGATGGGATTAGTACCTTGACTTGACGCGAAGATACCAAATATCATTGCGGTGTTGTGCTTCATTGAAGACATTGTTTCTGGGTGAATTACGCGAGAGAATTCTTCCGAGAGCATTATTGTGTATTATTAGAAGGACCCGTTTAGTAGGTTGACTTTACGTGAAGATACCAAAATATCATTCAGGTGTTGTGCTTTATTGAAGAGATTGTTTCTGGGTGAATTACTCGAGAGAATTCTTCCGAGAGCATTATTGTGTATTATTCGAAGGATTCGTTTTGTACGTTGACTTGACATGAAGATACCAAAATATCATTCCGGTGTTGTGCTTCATGGAAAGAGATTGTTTCTGGGTGAATTACTCGACAGAATTCTTCCGAGAGCATTATTGTGTATTATTCGAAGGATTCGTTTAGTACGTTGACTTTATGCGAAGATACCAAAATATCATTCCGGTGTTGCGCTTCATTGAAGAGATTGTTTCTGGGTGAATTACTCGAGAGAATTATTCAGTGAGCATTATTGTGTATTATTCGAAGGATTCGTTTCGTATGTCGATTTTACGCGAAGATACCAAAATATCATTCCGGTGTTGTGCTTCATTGAAGAGATTGTTTCTGGGTGAATTACTCGAGAGAATTCTTCCGGGAGCATTATTGTGTATTATTCGAAGGATTCGTTTTGTACGTTGACTTGACGTGAAGATACCAAAATATAATTCCGCTGTGGTGCTTCATTGAAGAGTTTGTTTCTGGGTGAATTACTCGAGAGAATTATTCCGAGAGCATTATTGTGCATTATTCGAAGGACCCGTTTACTACGTTTACTTTACGCGAAGATACCAAAATATCATTCCGGTGTTGTGCTTCATTGAAGAGATTGTTTCTGGGTGAATTACTTGAGAGAATTATTCCGAGAGCATTCTTGTGTATTATTCGAAGGACCCGTTTACTACGTTTACTTTACGCGAAGATACCAAAATATCATTCCGGTGTTGTGCTTTATTGAAGAGATTGTTTCTGGGTGAATTACTCGAGAAAATTTTACCGAGAGCAGTATTGTGCATTGTTCGAAGGATTCGATTATTACCTCGACTTTACGCGTCGATACCAAATATCATTGCGGTGTTGTGCTTCATTGAAAGATTGTTTCTGGGTGAATTACTCGAGAGAATTATTCCGAGAGCATTATTGTGTATCATTCGAAGGATTCGTTTAGTACGATGACTTTACGCGAAGATACCAAAATATCATTCCGGGGTTGTGCTTCATTGAAGAGATTGTTTCTGGGTGAATTACTCGAGAGAATTCTTCCGAGAGCATTATTGTGTATTATTAGAAGGACCCGTTTAGTACGTTGACTTTACGCGAAGATAACAAAATATCATTCCGGTGTTGTGCTTCATTGAAGAGATTGTTTCTGGGTGAATTACTTGAGAGAATTATTTCCAGAGCATTATTGTGTATTATACGAAGGACCGGTTTAGTACTTTGACTTTACGCGAAGATACCAAAATATCGTGCCGGTGTTGTGCTTCATTGAAGAGATTGTTTCTGGGTGAATTACTCGAGAAAACTTTACCGAGAGCATTATTGTATATTGTTCGATAGATTCGATTAGTACCTTGACTTGACGCGAAGATACCAAAGTATCATTTTGGTGTTGTGCTTCATTGAAGACATTGTTTCTGGGTGAATTACTCGAGAGATTTATTAAGAGTGCATTATTGTGTATTATTCGAAGGATTCGATTAGTACCTTGACTTTACGCGAAGATACCAAATATCATTGCGGTGTTGTGCTTCATTGAAGAGATTGTTTCTGGGTGAATTACTCGAGAGAATTATTCCGAGAGAATTATTGTGTATTATTCGAAGGATTCGTATAGTACGTTGACTTTACGCGAAGATACCAAAATATCATTCCGATGTTGTGCTTCATTGAAGAGATTGTTTCTGGGGGAATTACTCGAGAGAATTCTTCCGAGAGCATTATTGTGTATTATTAGAAGGACCCGTTTAGTACGTTGACTTTACGTGAAGATACCAAAATATCATTCAGGTGTTGTGCTTTATTGAAGAGATTGTTTCTGGGTGAATTACTCGAGAGAATTATTCCGAGAGCATTTTTGTGTATTATTCGAAGGATTCGTTTTGTACGTTGACTTGACGTGAAGATACCAAAATATCATTCCGGTGTTGTGCTTCATGGAAAGAGATTGTTTCTGGGTGATTTACTCGAGAGAATTATTCAGTGAGCATTATTGTGTGTTATTCGAAGGATTCGTTTCGTATGTTGATTTTACGCGAAGATACCAAAATATCATTCCGGTGTTGTGCTTCATTGAAGAGATTGTTTCTGGGTGAAGTACTCGAGAGATTTCTTCCGAGAGCATTATTGTGTATTATTAGAAGGACCCGTTTAGTACGTTGACTTTACCCGAAGATACCAAAATATCATTCCGGTGTTGTGCTTCATTGAAGAGATTGTTTCTGGGTGAATTACTTGAGAGAATTATTTCGAGAGCATTATTGTGTATTATTCGAAGGATTCGTTTAGTACGTTGACTTTACTTGAAGATACCAAAATGTCATTCCGGTGTTGTGCTTCATTGAAGAGATTGTTTCTGTGTGAAATACTTGAGAGAATTATTTCGAGAGCATTATTTTGTATTATTCGAAGGACTCGTTTAGTACGTGGACTTTATGCGAAGATACCAAAATATAAATCGGATGTTGTGCTTCATTGAAGAGAGTGTTTCTGGGTGAATTACTCGAGAGAATTATTCCGGGAGCATTATTGTGTATTGTTCGAAGAATTCGATTAGTACCTTGAATTTACGCGAAGATACCAAATATCATTCCGGTGTTGTGCTTCATTGAAGAGATTGTTTCTGGGTGAATTACTCGAGGGAATTATTCCGACAGCATTATTGTGTATTATTCGAAGGATTCGATTAGTACCTTGACTTTACGCGAAGATACCAAAGTATCATTTCGGTGTTGTGCTTCATTGAAGACATTGTTTCTGGGTGAATTACTCGAGAGATTTTTTAAGAGTGCATTATTGTGTATTATTCGAAGGATTGGATTAGTACCTTGACTTGACGCGAAGATACCAAATATCATTGCGGTGTTGTGCTTCATTGAAGAGATTGTTTCTGGGTGAATTACTCGAGAGAATTATTCCGAGAGCATTATTGTGTATTATTCGAAGGATTCGTTTAGTACGTTGACTTTACGCGAAGATACCAAAAAATCATTCCGGTGTTGTGCTTCATTGAAGTGATTGTTTCTGGGTGAATTACTTGAGAGAATTATTCCGAGAGCATTATTGTGTATTACTAGAAGGACCCGTTTAGTAGGTTGACTTTACGTGAAGATACCAAAATATCATTCAGGTGTTATTCTTTATTGAAGAGATTGTTTCTGGGTGAATTACTCGAGAGAATTATTCCGAGAGCATTATTGTGTATTATTCGAAGGATTCGTTTTGTACGTTGACTTTATGCGAAGATACCAAAATATCATTCCGGTGTTGCTCTTCATTGAAGAGATTGTTTCTGGGTGAATTACTCGAGAGAATTATTCAGTGAGCATTTTTGTGTATTATTCGAAGGATTCGTTTCGTATGTCGATTTTACGCGAAGATACCAAAATATCATTCCGGTGTTGTGCTTCATTGAAGAGATTGTTTCTGGGTGAATTACTCGAGAGAATTCTTCCGAGAGCATTATTGTGTATTATTCGAAGGATTCGTTTTGTACGTTGACTTGACGTGAAGATACCAAAATATAATTCCGCTGTGGTGCTTCATTGAAGAGTTTGTTTCTGGGTGAATTACTCGAGAGAATTATTCCGTGAGCATTATTGTGTATTATTCGAAGGACCCTTTTACTACGTTTACTTTACGCGAAGATACCAAAATATCATTCCGGTGTTGTGCTTCATTGAAGAGATTGTTTCTGGGTGAATTACTCGAGAAAGTTTTACCGAGAGCATTATTGTGTATTGTTCGAAGGATTCGATTAGTACCTTGAATTTACGCGAAGATACCAAACATCATTGCCGTGTTGTGCTTCATTGAAGAGATTGTTTCTGGGTGAATTACTCGAGAGAACTATTCCGAGAGCATTATTGTGTATTATTCGAAAGATTCGTTTAGTACGTTGACTTTACGCGAAGATACCAAAATATCATTCCGGGGTTGTGCTTCATTGAAGAGATTGTTTCTGGGTGAATTACTCGAGAGAATTCTTCCGAGAGCATTATTGTGTATTATTAGAAGGACCCGTTTAGTACGTTGACTTTACGCGAAGATACCAAAATATCATTCCGGTGTTGTGCTTCATTGAAGAGATTGTTTCTGGGTGAATTACTCGAGAAAGTTTTACCGAGAGCATTATTGTGTATTGTTCGAAGGATTCGATTAGTACCTTGAATTTACGCGAAGATATCAAACATCATTGCGGTGTTGTGCTTCATTGAAGAGATTGTTTCTGGGTGAATTACTCGAGAGAACTATTCCGAGAGCATTATTGTGTATTATTCGAAGGATTCGTTTAGTACGTTGACTTTACGCGAAGATACCAAAATATCATTCCGGTGTTGTGCTTCATTGAAGAGATTGTTTCTGGGTGAATTACTCGAGAGAATTCTTCCGAGAGCATTATTGTGTATTATTAGAAGGACCCGTTTAGTACGTTTACTTTACGCGAAGATACCAAAATATCATTCCGGGGTTGTGCTTCATTGAAGAGATTGTTTCTGGGTGAATAACTCGTGAAAATTTTACCCAGAGCATTATTGTGTATTATTAGAAGGACCCGTTTAGTACGTTGACTTTACGCGAAGATACCAAAATGTCATTCCGGTGTTGTGCTTCATTGAAGAGAATGTTTCTGGGTGAATTACTTGAGAGAATTATTTCCAGAGCATTATTGTGTATTATTAGAAGGATTCGTTTAGTACGTGGACTTTATGCGAAGATACCAAAATATCATTCCGGTGTTGTGCTTCATTGAAGAGATTGTTTCTGGGTGAATTACTTGAGAGAATTATTTCCAGAGCATTATTGTGTATTATTCGAAGGATTCGTTTAGTACGTTGAGTTTAGGCGAAGATACGGAAATATTATAACCTGCTGAAAGCAGAGTTACCAAAAGTTCTCTTCAGAATAACGTTACGAAAACAAGGTATTAAGAAACAAGACAATTTCCCTAGAATCAAGGAAGAGAATACTGGAATTTTATGTGTCTTGTCAGTTCTTCAATATGGCAGTGGATGTTGGACAATATCATCAAAAATGAAGGAAAACCTGATGCAACTGAAATATGGTTCTGCTGAAGGATGCTGCGAATATCATGGATCGAGCATGTGAGCAATGATGAAGTTTTGGAAATGATGGAAACGAAAAGGAAACTAATACTGAGCATCAGGAAGAGACAGCTGAAGTTCCTGGTCATGCAATGAGGAAGAAAGGCTTGGAGATCCTGAAACTAACAGGCCAGATAGAGGGATAAAGAGACAGGGGAAAGCAACAGATAATATATTTGAAGGGCCTAATCAGGTGGATGATGGAACAAGGACTGTGTGGTTTAACAGGAGAAGGCGTACTAAGAGCCACCAGGGATAGGGAGACGTGGAGAGCTATGATCGCCTACGTCCTGAAAGGACACGGTACATAGAAGAAGACTATATATGCCAACTGTTTAAATGAAATTATAATGTGGGTATAAATGGGTGATCAATTTTATATTATAATCAGTGCATGAATTGATCCCCCATTTTGTGGCCATGCTAGTTTCTATACATTTATATTCTAGATTCATGGGCTTGATCCAGTGGATGGTAGAGCTAGGTTTGGGTGGTGTAACAGGAGAAGGCGTGCTAAGAGCCTCCAGGGGTAGGGAGACGTGGAGAGCCATGATCGCCTACGTCCTGAAAGGACAGGGCACATAGAAGAAGAAATGTTATCATTCAATGCAAGGAAGTAAAGCCACTAAGACACAAGAGGTGACAGGGTTTGGAGGAATTATGAATAAAAACATTATTAATGACCTGGAAGAGAAAAAAGTAATCAGGAGGACAATAGATAGCGATTTACATTACTTTTAGATTTTATTTTTAATCCCTATCACCCCTTGCAAGGCAATAAAGCCACTAAGACACAAGAGGTCACAGGGTTTAGAAGAATTAGGAACAGAAACATTAATTACGACCGGGAAGAGCAAAGAGTAATCAGCAGAATAGTAGATAGCAACTGACGTTAGTTTTAGATTTTATTTTTAATCCGTATCACCTCTTGCAAGGCAGTAAAGCCACTAAGACACAAGAGGTTACAGGATGAGGGAGAATTAGGAACAGTAGCATTAATAATGAGTGGAAAGAAAAAAGAGTAATCAAAAAGACAGTAAATAACGATTTACCCTGCATTTAAATTTTTGCACATTAAATTTGGTTGAAAAACAAATAGCCGGAATGGGGTTCTACAAGTGAGACGTTGGAGAAAAGAAACTGTTATCATAGAATTTACAGTAACATCTCTAGCTCATTTGTAAATTAATGAGGTCCCGTCTCCGGTCTCGTACTGCGCTTAAATTTTAAAGAAAATCTCTGTACCATAGAGAAGAGTTCAGCCGAATAATTACGATGAATGTATTTAAAGAAAAGGCAGAGGGAGGCAACCTTATGGCGGTGGAAAAGTGACTGAATCTGATTTTGTTTCATTTTGTTTAGCAGCGTATCAACTTCTATGGGTCATTTGGTACCGAAATCTAAATATTTTTAACACAATTCTGTTGTTTCAACCAGCCTTAAATGTAAATCATTTCTACAACCAACATCAAATATTGCCTGATGAAGAGAATCTATCTCGAAACATGGAAATTTCTGTGTCGCATTGTACAATTAATTCATACTTATATGATTATATTAAGCTCTATGATATTTATTATATTGAGTATTGTTTATAATAAAATAAATGCCGGGGCACTCAAAATAGTAAAACCTTGAGTCCTCTTCATCGAGAATTATATATATATATATATAATTTTTTTTTTCTTGTTTCTTGGTTTTCTTTCATTCTTTTTTTTCTGCTATTTATGTGATTTTTCCTCGTATCTCTTTTTATTAATTTGTCGTTTCTACAGACACACTCAAAAGTAACACAGTGTCCAAAACCATCAAGAGCGCCTAATCTACCATCCGTCTGTGTATTGAGTACTGCTGCCACATCTGGTTGGGTGCCCCTTCTATTCTCCTCGGGGTTCTTGACAAAATACAGCGAAGAATCTGTAATGTGATTGATATCGACTTGGCTGACCGCCTGCAGTATCTCTCTCACCGGCGTGACGTGGCTTCCCTGTGCCTCTTCTATAAATACTTTCATGGCTTCTGCTCTGACGAACTTAAATCACTGGTGCCCCCTAGGTGTGAATTTGCACGAGATACTAGATTGGCAACTAGGTCCCACCCTTTTACAGTGAAACCGATAAAATGTAACCGCAATTTCTACTCCAACAGCTTCTTTCCTCGCACTTCCCGCCTGTGGAATTCCCTACCGCATGCTTGCTTCCCCGACGGCTACAACCTCCAGGAGTTTAAATGTAAGGTCAATAGACACCTCCTAACACACTAACTCACACCCACTCTCTCCAACTCTCTCGCTATGTACATCCTAAGTCGTCTATCACCCTCCTTCTGACATTTCCTATACCCAATCCCTCTTTGTAACCCCCTGCTCTATAGTGGCGGTGGAGTGCCTTGCTTGGGGTGACACGATTAAAAAAACAAAAAAACAAAAAAACATACACACAATAGTCACACTTTGGCAGGGGTGAAACTAACGGTCAGGTCAACACGTACTTAGATAAAGGACATATCAAAGCAGACTGATACCATCAGACCATAAAAATCCCAACCAACAATCACATATGTACACACCATAAACACACGCACACATACATGCTCTAGCACACACACACACACACACACACACACACACACACACACACACACACACACACACAATTAACAACAGCAGCAGCAGCCAGGAAGGACCATTTTTTGAAGGTCGTGGTCTCAAACACAATCCTTCTAACATTCTGAAGATGAGATTTTCATCTCGAAATATTAATGTATAATAAATAGGTGATATCCAACAACTTATTTACCTTCCTTTATTTTACTAAACGCATTGTGACAGCCTTCAAAACCTAACCATATATATGCAGTACTGTGCAAAAGTATTAAGACAAGAACTATTTTATCTTTTGGGGGGCATATTGACAGAAAATAAACAATTTAATTAAAGTAATTTCATTTGATTTATTCAACAAATGCTTTAACAAGAAAAAATACTTGTTACAAAATAAATTTAATATTTAGTACAATAGACTTTTGCTTTGATCACAGCCTTCATTCTGTCAGGCATTGACATCACAAGCTTTTCCAATTTATCTAATGGTATCTCCTGCCAAGCAGCTTGTATTTGTTCCCAAAGTGTGTCTTGCGAAGTAACATTAGATTTATCAATTCGTGAGTGGGGAATAAGAAAAAAGTCAGTCATATCCAAAGATAATAGAATAATGAGTAGTTTCAAAATAACTTGTTTAATAGAAAATAGGAAAAATTAAATATAACTTCTTTTTAATTCATTTCTTTTACACTTAGTTTTAAATAATCAATATTTATTAGCAATTTACTTGGCTTTTCACTCTGTATTTGAATTTCAGTGTGGTTTTTAGGAAAATCACCCCCTGTCCTAATACTTTTGCACACTACCGGTAGTGTGCAAAAGTGTTAGGACAGGGGGTGATTTTAAACTTTAAACTCGAGCATTTTGCAAGTGACCTTATTTTTTGATTGAAACATAAATTCTATACTGTTGAACGGAGTTAAGTTATGTCATCACTGAGAAGCAGTAAAACCTCTCATGATGCGAAATATTTTTCTGATGTATTCAAGAATTCCTTGTCTTGGACTATAGTTATGTTATTAATGTATGGTTTCTTTTGTTGAATATAAAATGGTTTCAGTAATGTGCATAATGACCAGGGATTAGTATTTGGAATAGGTTTGTTGCGTTTTGCTGTTATCTTTTGGTTTCATAGTATTTGTTTTGTTTTTTTTTGTTTTATTTTGCTTTTGCTTTTTTTAATCAAATCACCCCGAGCAAGGCGGTAACGTCACTGATGTGCAGTGGGCTACTCATAAGGGAAAAGATTGGAAAAGAGAAAACCGGAAACCACATCCTAAACAGGGAACAAGGGATGAGCCTCTTCACCTGTTCAATAGACGTGGGTGGAGTGTGAACCGGGCGATAGCTTAGTATATCTACTCCAATTGAAAAAAAAACAAGAATAGAAAAAGGAGTGAAAAGATCGTAAAAGAGAAAACCGGAAATGACATCCTGAACAGGAAACAATGGATGAGCCTTTTCACCTGTTCAATAGACGTGGGTGGAGTGTGAACCGGGCAAAACGTCTTCCGTTTTTCGTTGGCCACGTCGGAAACAAGCGACAAAAATATCTGGATAGTGTACGCCACTAGATATCCGATATAGTTCTAAAAACAATTACTTGATTTAGTATTGGACTGTCAGCTTTTGTAGGTAATTGAATATTTATCCCTATTGCCACTAGCTAGTTTTGGAGCTCATTTGAAAGAAGGGATTGTGAATGCTGACTTTCAAAGCTATCGGTAAACGGTCAAGAATGTACTTTGACCTCTTACTTTGAAGCTCCATTTAGGGCTAAAGTTCTTCACAGACCAAATGGAATTCACGTATACGATTCATCGCTGAATTGGTTGGACAAAATAGTCGGTTTATTGTACTGCTTCAGAAAATATTCAGCCCTTCATGCCATGCTTTGCCGTTACAAGAGTTAGATTAGACCAAAAATGGAATATTGCTGCCATATCTGCGATTGACAAAGTTCAAAAGTGTGGCCTTTCCATTCTACAACCTTTTTCAGACATAGCATACATCAAACCTCCCGATATTCAATCACTATTTCCATGGCAAATGTTCTAACGAGTAGAATTCCTTAGTTCCACCAGTTAAGACCATTACAGCTCATTATCTTTGTATTCCACTGCTAAGAAGGAATTTCCATTTAGAGTGCTTCTTCCTAAGAAACGCTACTATGAAAAGCATACTCCCGATAGGATACTTCCCAGACCATTACAATTTCAACCACTTCAAATCAACTGCTATCTACTTTCAGTAGTCTTATTCAGTAGCACTCTACACTGAGTGGCTCTTAGGCCTTCTATTGTATAAATAACAGTAAAAAATGAGAGCCTTAGTAGAATCCTTTTATTGCTATTTGCTCTTTATTTGACCTTGTACCGGACTATATAATGTCAGGTAGATATACTTATCAATTTGATTAGATTAACAATAAGCATTTTTTCTAAGTAATACTAAGAAAACTAGCTCATTCTGCTATGTATTTGTTCGATGGTGTTATTTCTTTTTAAAATTTATTATATAACTGGCGTCGCAAAGTCTGATTGAGATCCAGTCGCTCTGATGCAAAAAAACAAACAAGCAAAAAAAAAAACAACGGAAATTCATGCATTCAAAAAAATTCGGAAACAAAGAAAGCTTCGGTGACTGTAAAATTCGGAATTCGGTTTTAATTATCGAAATGAAAAAAAAAACGAAATTGGATAAAAAGCAGAAACAGTAATTATTGTAATTGTAATTGTGACTTGTGATACAAAAGCGACAATGGTGATTATTCTAGAATGATGTTGAAGCAATACTAAATGGAATATGAATTATTATTATCATTATTATTGTGCTACCTGTAATTATAAAAAAGGAATAAAAAAGAAAACTAATAGAATTAACTAAAAACATTATAATGACAGTCCAGAACAAACTAACGAGAACAACGGAGAGCAAGACACTGAAAATCAGTAAACCCCGCTATTGTTGAAAACAAGATAAGATGCTGAATGCAGTCAGTGCGCTCAAAAAGTAACAACGCTGCTTGGTAAATAAAATACCACATGTTTTAGGTTTTTCCTGTTAGTCGAACTGAGAAGTATTTAGTACCCCACTCTAAATTCGAACCTTGTTAAAAGTATAAAAGTTTTCGAATTTTATTTTAAAGGCACATGTTTTTCTGATTTCAACAGAATATGAAAAGAATCGGGAAATGTATTGTGAAACTTAAATAACAGAAGAAAAGGATGAAACAAAAGTTATATATATATATATATATATATATATATATATATATATGTGTGTGTGTGTGTGTGTGTGTGTGTGTGTGTGTGTGTGTGTGTGTGTCATTTTCAATGAAACCTGTATAAAAGAGAGATTGCTGCCGAAATACACTATATATATATATATACATCACTCATTCATTAATGAATTAGAGCACTCTGGTTACTGGCCTGTGATACATCATACGATGAATGTCTGCCTCCTTCTACCGAGAGATAGTCGGCGAAATACACAATATATATATATATATATATATATATATATATACGCATCGCTCATTCATTAATGAATTAGAGCACTCTGGTTACTGGTCTATGATACATCATAGATAAAAGATTGCCTCCTTCTACCGAGCGCCCATAGCTCAGAGGTAAAATCACCGATTGACGCCAATTCGGTCGGGTTTCAATCCTGGTTTAATGTTAATCGGATGTCTAACCGTACTGATGAGCTGTGATACAGCGAAACAGATCTGTCTGCGGATATATATATATATATATATATATATATATATAGTTAAATAAAAAGAAGACAAGAGGAAAACTGTATTTAACTCACCTACGTGTTTCACCCTGTGATGGACATTATCAAGGCAACAAAAGACGAAATGAGCTTTATTCCAAATTACGCGTCTATGAACAGTGTTGGCAACTATAAAACGCTCACAAATCATTCAAAAAGATTAACAGAATATTTTAGTGTCAGAATTCCTTCAGGTGTAGCGCAATGTCACGAGATGTTAAAATGAAGGGAATTTAATCGTTTACTTTGGAGTTTTAGTGTGCATGTTAGTCTGTTTAAGTATCGTTTCTATCAGAAAAGGTGAGACTGGGAAAAAAAACCGGAGCACAAATTGATATTCTTTAAGTACTTGATGGCAGCGCTCTCGATGATTTTCCTTCTGAATAAATTACTTTTTTTTTTATTAGTTTGGTATTTTTTAAATCAAAATTTTGGTCGAATTCATTTCTATCAATCACTAATGCATTCGTTAGATTATTACTAGTGATGTCTCTTCTGTGTTCATATATACGTTTTTTTAGATTTCTACTTGTTTCTCCGATGTAGATGGAGGAACAATTTTGACAATTATTTTGTATATAACTGCTTTTTTATTATTATGATTTCGTTTTTTGTTTTTTTTTTAGATCTGACAATGTTCATAATATTTTTCGAAGTGGTTCTTACTATGTGTGTTGGGATAAATTGTTTTGGATAATAGATGAAATGAAAGGAATTCTGAAACTAAAAATTTTTTGCTCATCATTTTGAATGATTTGTGAGCGTTTTTTATAGTTACCAACACTGTTTGTTTATCGATACATAATTCTGAATAAAGCTCATTTAGTCTTTTTTGCCTTGATAGAGTCCATCAGAGGACGAAACGCGAAAGCGAGTTAAATACAGTTTTCTTCTCGTCTTCTTTTTACTTAACCCTCCTGTCCTTTTAGATCCCAAGTAGGCATGTACGCCGAAGACACCACAATTTACTCTCGCCTCGATCATAAACCCGGTGTGGGCGACAAAGCGAACCTCGCTGCCGAACTTGAAAAGGACCTCCAATCAATTAACCACCATAGACAATCGCACCTACCTCCCATTAGCATGGAACAGGCTTGCCTCCCAGGGAGTAAAACACTACGCCTCCTTGGCCTTACACTCTCGTCGGACCTCAAATGGAATGACTATATCGGATCCATTGCTATATCCGCTGCTATGAAAGTCGGTTCTCTGTGCAGGGCCCGGAAGCTTTTCCCGTCTGAATCTATCCTTCACATATATAAATCTACCATCCGCCCGTGTATTGAATACTGCTGCCACATCTTTGTTGCATATTGGTTACAACTGTAACCTTTCTTTCTAACCTTTGTTGCATATCGGTTACAATTGTAACCGATATGCAACAAAAGATTAAAATCACGCCAAAACGGAGGGTGCCCCCGATTTAATCCACACCCACGAATCTATGAGCAAGGCGAGCCTTCGTGTCGGAGGACGTCAACTGTAGTCTGATCTGGGTATGGAAAGATTCCGCCAGGTCTACCTTGACTGAGAAAGACTACGTATGAATGACTGCCTCCCGAGATATGTGGAGGGAGTCACACAACTTCGCAACGACCCTACGAGCACATGAGACATGATGCTGTTGTTGTTGTTTTTTTTTTTTTTTTTTTTTAATCATTTCACCCCGAGCAAGGCAGAAACGCCACTGATGTGCAGGGGGTTACATAAATGTAAAAAGATTAATTAGAAAAGAGTGAGGAGTACAAGCTAGTTAGAAAGGAACAATAGAAAGCTGAGAAAGCAGGTGCAATGACAGGTACATGGGCGGAGAGAAAGGGAAGGTTATACAGGGGAGGGGAGAGAGCTAGAGGCCAGTGGTTAGTAGGTGAGTATTAACTTTGCTTTTAAATTTCTGGAGGTCGTAGCCGTCAGGAAAGCAAGAATACGGGAGTGAGTTCCACAGGCTGGAAGTGCGAGAGAGGAAGCTGCAGGAGTAGAATTGTCGTCTGCGTTTGGCTAACCTGACTGTGAATGGGTGGGACCCAGTTGCTAGTCTGGTTGAACGGGTAAACACCTGTTGAGGAGGTATCAGTGACTTAAGCTCATCCGAGCAGAAGCCATGAAAGTATTTATAGAAGAGACAGAGGGAGGCCACATTTCGACGATGGGAAAGTGGCTGCAGACGAGTCGCCAGATCAGTACCTATCACATTACAGACTCTCCTTTGGAGCTTGTCAAGAACACTGAGGAGAACGGCAGGGGCACCTGACCATAAATGGCAGCAGTACTCCATGAACGGACGGATTTTGCTGTTGATGATTATGATGATGATATTAAAATTAAAAAATGGGGCATTTTTAGACTCCTCTTATATCGATAATTATTGGAGAACTTGATAGACACAGAAAAAAGTAGAGACAAGAACATTAACGATATCACTGTCAGCCGCTGTTAGCAAAAACACTGGACGACAATGACAATAATAATAAGATGAAGAAGAGAAAATAAGACGAGAAGACAAATATTGGAAGAGAAAAAAGAAGGAAATGATATTATTTTAAAAACTCTAAAATAAAAAAAAAAGAAAGAACGTAGGTAGGAAATAAGAATGTCTATTGAACAGGTTAAGAGCTTCATCCCTTGTTCCCTGTTTAGGATGTGGTTTCCGGCTTTCTCTTTTCCAATCTTCTCACTTTGTTTTTATGTTTTTTCAATTGGAGTAGATAGACTAAACTATCGCCGGGTTCAAACTCCACCCACGTCTATTGAACAGGTTAAGAGGCTCATCCCTTGTTCCCTGTTTAGGATGTGGTTTCCGGCTTTCTCTTTTCCAATCTTTTCACTATTACGTAGCCCCCTGTACATCAGTGGCGTTACCGCCTTGCTCGAGGTGATACGATTAAAAAAAAAAAAGAACGGTAAAATAGAGGAGGAGGAGAAAGATAGAAGGGAGAGGAGCATGTAATTTCAAAAAGCAAGAAATGACCACTCTAGACATTTTTATTTGCCTTGCAGCTATTACATTTGGCTATGCGACCATTCCTGCCACTGACAATTTGATGACTGCCGCCGATGTTTGCGTGGGTGGAACAAGGAATTCTTAATCTTTGGTGCAGTTTTTTTAAAAAGTAGATAGTTTGTTGGTGAAAATATTTAAGCGCCAATAAAAATGGCGTTCATTCAACTGCAGATTGGCGTAAATATATGTTGGAATACAAACAAACTGACGCATGCGCAAATCTCTTTACCAGTCCAGCATTTCGTGTGAATAATGTTTGTTAAGAAGCCAGACTGCCACACAAGTCAACAATGCAAATCCATACTGAATTCGTTTCGTTAGTTTTTGAATAATCATACAGGTTGTTCTAAAAATGTAGATACATTTACTTTGTTAATAACGGCTCATATCTTCAGATGTCACAAATAGTGAGATGTCTAAAAAGATTTTTTTCTTTAAAATGTCTAAGTTGATAATATGTTCCGTTTATGGTATTTTTAATAAACTGTCAGTCAGTTAAGTGCCATACGTGATACACGCTTTGGGTGATCATGTCTCGAAAGAGAAATGACTGACTGGGCAGAAGATTATCCCGCAGTAGATTGCCATTGCTTTCTGCCGTAGACTGGCTGCCAGCCAAGACTATAGAAACTAATCTGTCCTGATATTTAATCCATAACTGGAGGGAAGTGACGGATTAATACCTTTCGCAAGGTTATTTTCGCGGAAGTGGATGCAAGGAATTCAATTGGAATTCGAACTCGGCTCCCCGATTTCTCGTTTCGAGCCGACATCCGATGCACCACAATGCACATCCAATGATCTGTATGTGTTTTTTTTTTATCCTTCCCAAAAATATTATGCTCCAATACAAAAGTACCAAGAAGCAACTCTTCAATCGGTGGCAAAAGTCCTTATTCATATAAACTGCGTCTAGAGATTATATGCAAGTTATGAATTGGTATAATCAGTTGCGTCTTTAATGTTAAAAGTCCTATTATGATGTTGTTTAGATTCTACTCAATATTATTAACTTAGATATTTAAACTTATCTATAAATGGAACTTTGTCTGTGTGTGTGTGTGTGTGTGTGTGTGTGTGTGTGTGTGTGTGTGTGTGTGTGTGTCTGTTTCTGTGTGTGTGTGTCTGTCCGTTACCTATAGACTCCGAAACGGCTGAACCAATTTTCTTGAAAATTGACACAGTTGTACTATAAGCGTCTGCGAGTGTTCTTAGCTAGGTTTTGTGTCGAGGTACCCCCGATAAATATCGAAAATCGATAATCGAAAAAATCGGGTTATAGAAGGAGTGGTCCGATTTTAATCAAATTTGATACACTCATAGACAAAGACATAAGAAACGATATTCAGAAGTTTCAAGGTTGCAGTTCTTACAATAGTGCAGAAAATCGATAATGTATATATATAAAAGCTTTCATTACACCTGAGCAACGCCTGGCTATACTGCTAGTATAGTGATAGAGAAAACTATTGTTTTTGGTTTGAAAAAAATTTACAACGTTAACAGACTAATTTGACTGTCAGTAGTTTATTTGCAACTATTTATTTTGATACTTTGTTATACCTTGTAAAACTAATGTAAAAAAATAATATGAAAAGATTTTAGAACAAATTCCTCAGTTTCTTAAAACACATAAAAAAAATTTTATTTTAAAAATAAAAGATATATTAATAAAAAATAATAAGAACCCCCTAAAATTTATTGCACAAATGCTCCTTTCTTTTCAATAACTCTTAGCAGCCTTTTGTCAACATCTGATGTTAGATTTGTAATTTTAGCGGCTGGTAAGTTGTTTGCAGCAACTTTAACTGCCCCCCCCCCAAGAGGTCACACTTGCTGTTGAATTGCCTTCCATTAGAGTAAATATCTCTCTTGAGGATGCTCCACAGGTTCTCAATGGGATTTAAATCACAGCTATTTGAAGGCCAGTCCATAAGAGAATCTTCAACAAATCCCTTTTCTTTCAACCAGGATTTAGTAAACTTTGATGCATGACTTAGTGCGTTAAGTTCATAGATCTACGCTTGGCTATCAAGCTATTCAAAGAAATATTGCTCTAGAAAATCACAATAACTTTTGGAATTCATTTTAACCCCGCCTTTGACTTTAAATGGACCCACGAGCTCATTACCAATAATGCCAGCCCATATCATAATCCCACCGACGCCTTGTTTAAAAACTTTTCTTGAGTCATGTTGCTTGCAAACCCATCCTCGTGTTCATTGAGGGTGATCCTTGATTCGTCTGTAAAAAGCACTTTACTGAAATCAGTTTTTATGTATTTTTTGCCCACTGCAATCTTCTTTCCTTATGTTATTTCGTTAAAATGGGTTTCTTTATTTGATTATTTACATCAGCAAACTTCCTAAATGCTTAACACCTTGTTTCCCTTGACACCATAGCTCCAGCGGCCTCAAATATGAACGCACTTGACGCATTTGGGTTTCTTATTAATTCTCTTCGGATATGTGATAGATCTCGCTTTGTTAAATTCCTGAATCAGCCTGAGACTTTTTTCCTTGGTTGAATTCCCATTTGACATATTTTCTTGATTGTTCGGTGATCTCTTTTCAAATCCTTAGAAATTTGAAGCGAAGACTTTCCTTTGTTAATTTCTTTGATTATATAGTTCTTTTCATTCATTGTTAGTTCTTTTTTACGAGCCATAATACTAAATTCTAGTTCTTGCAAATAATCTCTCGACACTGCAAATTGCTATAAATACTAAATATCAATGAAATTGAAAATTGGGACTTAATTGCTTTCATGCTTACTCGCTATACACAACAGTGCAAGTTATTTCATTGGCTAACACATATCTATGAATTTTACATGAAATATTTGACAATACCTGTTTTGCATATAATCTCTAGACGCAGTTTTATATATATATATATATATATATATATATATATATATATATATATATAGACCACTGTTATTTGTCTATGGGAACTATGCTCTTTTTTCTGTGTGTTTCATCCCTTCGGGTCGTAGATGATCATAGCTATCCACAACTTCGTGTCCTGTATAGTTGCTAGGCATAAAATGACAATAATCAAATAACCAGTGGCAGAGACATTTTATTACGGTTTTAACAGCAGATATTTTTGAAGTATATATTCACATAAATTGCGTCCTCTTGATCCCACGTTTTGGTTCGAAGTGGAATGATTCTGTTGAATCATTTGCTATGTCTGTGACAAAAGCTTGTTTCACTGTATCGTGACAGTCAATATTTTTCGTCAGAATCCATTTTGAACATTTATAAATCTACCATTCATCTCCTACTATTTACTACTTACTAATATAATACATCTATTACCCCTCTAGCTATGAGTCAAATGACAAGACAGATTGGGTTCTATAGCCTTGGCTGTCAACCAGTCTACCGGAAAAAGTAATGACAACCTACTGAGGGATAATCTTCTGCCCAGTCAGTCATATCTCTTTCAGGACATGATCGCCCAATCATGTATCATGTATGGCACTTAACTGACTGACTGAATATAATAGTTGGAAACATGATTAAGGACAGAAAGTGGGGTATCAGTTTTATATTGTTATGAAGTAATAAACTGTTCCCCCACTAATTACTACTTAATAATATAATACATCTCTTCTCCCTCTAGCTATGAGTAAACAAGACAGATTGGGTTCTATAGCCTTGGCTGTCAACCAGTCTACCGTAAAAGTAATGACAACCTACTGAGGGATAATCTTCTGCACGGTCAGTCATATCTTTTTCGAGACATGATCGCCCAAAGCGTATATCACGTATGGCACTTAACTGACTCACTGAATATAATAGTTGGAAACATGATTAAGGCTTCTACTGGGCATAAAGTGGGGGATCGGTTTTATATTGTTATGAAGTAATAAACTGATCCCCCATAATTACTACTTAATAATATAATACATCTCTTCTCCCTCTAGCTATGAGTCAAATAACAAGATATATTGGGTTCTATAGCTTTGGCTGTCAAACCAGTCTACCGTAAAAAGTAATGACAACCTACTGAGGGATAATCTTCTGCCCAGTCAGTCATGTCTCTTTTCAGGACATGATCGCCCAATCATGTATCATGTATAGTACTTAATTGACTAACAAAGTTAGTGAAGTAATTTTCCTGTCACAATTACGGATTTTAGGGGGTGGTTATTACTGACACTATTTTTTTAGTTTCTTGTATATACACTAAATGTATGTAAATATTTATTGGGATTTCATTTTTAAATGTTGTTATATTTTTCCCCACGCCGACAGACAAATTGTACATACGAGGGCTAGTTAGGATTATATGGAGACTGGAGGTATTATGGTGTCTGTTGTAAGAATGGCAAGTAAGAATGTGCTGTTTTGGTGAAAGAGCTGATGTAGTATGTTTGGCCCAGTAATAGTGGCTAGCTAAGTTTAAGATAGGCCAGACTTATGACCAATCTGTCCAATTCCACCTTTTAACCTTGTGCAACATTTTTGTATGACAAACAACCAATTTTGCTCTCTTCATTGGCACCTCGACCGCATGAATCTAATTGTACTACTAGATTGGCAATTAGGTCTCATCATTTTACTGTTGAAATAGTTTGGCTGGTTGATTTTGTTTAGTGGTATCTCAACTACTATAGTTTATTTAATGCCGAAATCTTAGTGACATTGCCGCCTTGCTTGGAGTGAAATGATTGTTTGTGAGCTCACTATTTGCCTATAGCTTGGACCCTAACAGGTGCTATTACCCCGGTTAGAATGAACCTGGGAACAACTGCAATTAGGAGGTGGTTCCAGGCTCCTGAAAACCTCCCAATCAGAGGCCCTGCTGCCAGATGTAGTTTACTGTTGAAATAGCTAAATGCAATCATAGTTTCTTTTCTCAAACTTCTCACCTGTTGAACACTCTTGCTTCCCAGCCATCTACAATCTTTGAAAAATTTAAATGCCATGCTTTTTGTCATTTTCCTGAATATTGTAATTTTATTGTCCTTTCTCCGAACTAAAGTTTTCTCTTTCTTTTCGCTCCCAGTAACCCCTTGCATCCTAGTGATATTGTCACCTTGCTTGGGGTGAAAAGATTTAAAAATATGCAAATATATCAAAGCAAAACCAGAGAAAGGGCAAGGATAAGAAAAAGTATAACCCGCTGTAAAGTGATGAATCGAAAAATAAAATAAAAAGCACATGAAAGAAGGTAACCAGTTGATATGTCCCGGAAAGGGATATATATCTAATTCGAGGTAGTTAAGCGGTTTAGGAAAATGCAACCGGGTAGTACGTAGACGTAATGGACGGTACTCGTCGTATGCAGTATCCTGAGCCGTAGGCGTAGTCAATAGCCGTAGATCAGTAGTCGTAGACCTCTAGACATAGATCTCTAGTCGAAAACCTGTAGACCTCTGGTAGTAGTAGACCTCTAGCGGCAGACCTATGGACGTAGACATCTAATCGTATAGACGTAGACCTCTCTGCGTCCTCGCCTTCGTCTATATATTTATGGCTGACACCAACCAATCACATCACTGTGGGGGGGGGGGAACCAAGGTGTATGCATATTCATTACATATTCATTACATTACCAGTCATCACTCCTCGCTCTTCTGAGCTCAATTGAGGACAAAATAAGTGCGCAATTACTAAACCAGGGAGAGAGGAAAAAGAAAGCAAAGTACATCCGGACTGACATTTGAACGTTTGCTAGAGACGCTGAGTAAGTTTTTCCTTCAGAAGGGATGGTTGCTGGTTTTGAATATAATGTTTGTTTGTGGTTTATGTATATTTATTAATCATTCAACTCCAAGCAAGGCAATAAAGCCACTAAGACAAGAACGGTTACTGAGTGTTAGAGAATATGAAAAGAATATACTATTACGGAAAGAAGACAGTAAAAGAACAGCAATTAAGAAGACAGAAGATAGCAATCGACATTGCATTTAAATTTTTGAATGAAATTTTTGACAAGGAAGCCAAGATGCTAGAAGAGAATTCTACAAGCGTCAAGTTTGAAAGAAGAAACTGTTTCCATAGAACTTACGGTCACATCTAGACATTTCAACTGTAAAGAGACCTTGCTGCCAATCTAGTACTGCGTTAGTACTGGTAGTATGTTTCATTCCTCTTTGTTTTAATATATTTTTATAAATTATCTGAATATATATTTTTAAAATGTTTCTTTTTAATGCTACTGATCGTAATAATGCCTGTAAGAATTTTAGACAATATTTAATTCTATTTCTTTTAACTCATTTTACAGTTATTTGTATTTGTTTCTCTGAATTGATTCTAATATCAAAAGCATCAATTGCCATTGATATATTTTGTTAATTATAAAGAGAGACATGAACTGCTTAAAATAAAACCGATCTTTTAACTCTTCATTTCCCTATTATTGTTAATTACGTCGTTTAAACGAACTTTCGTCTTTCTTTTTCTCGACCGAACATGTAAGTCCGCCACTTGATATATTGTAATTATCGTATGAGAAAGCAATAAGCTATGACGAAAGAGATTTATCTCGGACAACATCAAGGTTATAGCCCAAGTTGTAAATGATGATCACACATGGATGCAGTCGGAAAATAGATGAACGTGCCTCTTTTTTGACTCTTTTATTTATTTATTTATTTTTTTTTGTTATTTTTTTTTTTTAATCATATCACCCCTAGCAAGGCGGTAACGCCACTGATGTGCAGGGGGCTACATAGGTGTGAAAAGATTGGAAAAGACAAAGCCGGAAACCGCATCCTAAACAGGAAACATGGATGAGCCTCTTCACCTGTTCATTAGACGTGGGTGGAGTGTGAACTGCCTTTGGAAAACCGCGACATTCATTTTATTTTTGTTGCATATGAAGGATTATTCTCTGTTATTGCTGTGGAGTAGTTTTCCCACTGAAAGTTATAATCGTGCTATGTCGGTTGCTAATCGACTCAACGCACCCAAAATGTTAGGAACTTGGTAATCTTCCACTGAAAGCTGACTCCTTAGTATTCGGCTAACTGCCAACTAATATTAACTGCCTTAGTCCAACTATGTCCAAACTGGAACTAATAGTTCTACTGAACTCCAATAGAACTCTAAAGAACTCTCTAGAACTTCTCAGAACTCCTAAGAACTTCCCAAGAACTTCTCAATATTTATTGTAGGAAAAATACAATTGTGACACAAGGCCGATTTGGGGGGTGCAAAAAACTCAGGTTGGTCTTCAGTACCTATTCTATACCCAGCTAATCCGACTCACGACCCAAACATACTTTACAATTTTCTCATCCACCACAAGAACTTGTCCATCATCATTCAATCTTTCATACACCAAAATACCTAAAACATACCAGGGACCTAAAAAAACCCAAAAGAGTATAAAAATTTTATTGTGAATAATCGATACAAAAATATATTTAAAAATATATCATGAAATGATATGTGGGGGGAGGGGCATGGCATAAATTCCCAAAACAAAATAAAATTTAAACAAAAGACACTAACAGAAAACATGATGTTAGTTGGACACAACCAACCCACAAAACAGAGGCCGCTGTATTCTGCCCATAGGACAGAATCAAGAGGCACTCTTTCTACAGGGAGTGGAGAGAAGAAAATATAATGGATGGGGAGAATATAATCTTGACCCAGACGAGATAAAACGGGACAAAAAATAAAAACTGGGGAAATTGTGAATCTCGACCTGGATCATAACAAAAGACAATGCCGGGGACATTCATTCCCATTAACTAGGTACACAAAAAGGAACTACCTTAACCAGGGTAGGGTTCCAAAGAAATCCACCCCGATGTGACTAGTAGATCTAAAAGAGAAAATCAAGGCTAGTCCCGTTCACGCGAACCAGACTTGCCACATTTACCTACCTTTCGCTAAAGCCTATCGCGGTCAACCTGTTTCTAATCAGATCTAATCTTAATTTTGAGCTGATACTCAAAATATCGGATCAGATTCTGATGTGAAAGTCGGCCACCTCGCAAGACTTCCTCCAGTTGCGTCGTCCATATCACCATTCGAGCCGTGGCCAGCAGCGACAGAAACACCATTCGCTTCACCCCCGAAAACGGGGGCGACACATTGTCACAAGCGTATGCACGATCAATGAGCACGAGCTCACGAGGCGCGATACGAGCAGTCAAATTGCCAACACGGTCCCATAGAGGGCGAACCCGAGAACAACGGTAGAAGGCGTGCGCAGACGTCTCCATTAAACCAAAATCACAGCGTTCACAATCTGACAAATCCGCCAGGCCCCATATGAAGGCCGCATCATTGAGAGACAACCTATTCCGAGTCAATCGCCAGGTAAGTGAAAACTCAGAGTTGTTGAGATAATCGGCACCTGGCGCCCAAGACCAATAAGAGTGATACTCCTCCTCCGACATGCCGAGCACTTCGCGTAGTACATCCTTCGCGACACCCGCCACTAATCCCTGATAGAAAACTTTCCTATGCCTAGAAAGGTCACTGGACCGAGGAATGGCCCCCAAGGCCGCCAGACATTCGAGGAGAAAACTCGATCGCCTCCGAGGTTTACGGCACCGCCTCGAGACCGGGGGAGTGATAGTAAGTCTAGCAACGAGTCTTCCAATAACGCACGTCTGAGAAAAACCACCCTTGAATCGAGCTTGTGACTCGCCGAGTGCGGCATTCCCAGACCCCCGTGAGACGGACTTTGGTAACAGACACGTTTGTCGACGTGATGTTTGCATCCTCTCCACAGAAGGAAGAATAGCAAACACTCGATCGCCTTCTCACGCCGTTCACAAAGTGGAAGTACAGACAGTCGGTAAAGGATAATGGGAAAGACGTATGTAACACACGCCTCAGTCAAACCCTTTAAGGACAAATTCCTTCGACGCCAAATCTCGACCGACCTTTGCCTGTACATCAGACCAATTTTTCTCCAACTGGAGGTCGGGCCACATTCCAAGTCAGTCAGTTAAGTGCCATACGTGATACACGCTTGGGCGATCATGTTTCGAAAGAGACATGACTGACTGGGCAGAAGATTATCCCGCAGTAGGTTGCCATTGTTTTCTGCGGTAGACTGGTTGCCGACCAAGGCTATATAATCCAATCTGCCATGTTATTTAACCCATAACTGGAATGAATAGACGGATTAATACCTTTCCCAAGAGTATTTGCGCGTAAGTGAATGCAATGAATTCGGCTGGGATTCGAATTTCCCGACTTTTCGTTCCGAGTCGATATCAAATGCACCACAACGCACATCTGAGGAATAGGTGTGTTTCACCATAACCGTTATGTCTTAGTGCCCTATCTACATTGGAATGGACTCTTCCTTCTTTATAAATACTAACCAACGAAACTTTCTAAAAAAAGAGGCAATCGAGAGGCAGTGGAACGGACACGTCTATCTGCTAACTAATAACAGTCTTATTTTGTATATATGTCCTGTTATTATTAATACACTGGTTCAACCTACCGTCTTCTTTCCGTGTCTTTCTTCCTGACCCTAACAGGCCACCGTAGTTACTGAGATAATTGAATCAATAAAATCCAATTCTAAACAGATTTGAATAAAAAAATGGTTGGATTGGCTGTGCACAATAATGATTAACAAGTCTATCTCACAGGTTATTGTTAGTAAATTCAGTTCTCATTGATTTTTTGACTCTTTTATTTGAACTGAAGCTTAAAAAACCGTGACATTCAGTTTGTTTTATATGAAGGATTATTCTCTGTTACTGAGATAATTGAATCAATAAGGATCCAATTCTGAACAGATTTGAAAAAAAAAAAAGGTTGGATTGGCCGAGATTAACAAGTTTATCTCACGGGCTATTGTTAGTAGTAAATTAGATCACTAAACTAAATACGAATTTGAACGAGATACTAGATTAGCAACTAGATTCCACCCTTTTACAGTGAAACCGATAAAATTCTACTCCAACAGTTTCTTTCCTCGCACTTCCCGACTGTGGAATTCTCTTCCAAACGATTGCTTCCCCGACGGCTACAATCTCCAGGAGTTTAAATGTAAGGTCAATAGACACCTCCTAACACACTAACCTGCTCCCATTCTATCAAACACTCTTCCCATCTGCCCAACCCTCATCCTCGCTATCCTTACTCATCTGTCACCTTCCTCCTGACATTCCCTATGTCTTACCACTCATTCTCTTTACCTTCCCCTATGTAGCCCCATGCGCAATAGTGGCAGTGGAATGCCTTGCTTGGGGTGAGATGATTAAAAAAAAAATTCAGTTCTCATTGATTTATTCTGATTTTGTTACAAACTGACGCATGCACAAAACCCTTTTCAAGTTCAGCATCTCCTATGAATCATATATGTTCAGAAGCCAGACTATTATGCACCAGTCGTCGATGCTCTTTCACCCTGCAAATCCATATCAAAGTTGTTTAGCTCTCCTTTAAATAACTGTACAGATTATTGCCAAAATGCATATGCACTTGTTAATAACTACTTTTAATCTAGAAATGCTCCATTTTGGTGGACACTCTCACCTTGTTGCTTCCTTGAACACAATAATCTTCATCTTTTCAAGTCAATAGCCAGTCTGTATATATCTTCATCATCTTCAATCCAGGATAGCTTTTCTTTCATACAATCTCAAACTCTTCAAGTAAAGGGTCAATCGTTATCTATTCTCCTTATCCTCATAACCTTGCCACATCCTCGCATTCATATTACACCCTTACTCATCATAAATACTTCCACAGTAACACTATCTTGAGTGGCCCTCCAGCCTTGTTTTGGGTAAAATTAAAATAAAATAATATTCTTCAGTTGTCAGATGTTCGGAAAAGGTTTTCAGTTTTTTACAAAAGGTATGTGTTTTTAGCATTACATAATTTTTTTGTTATCTTTCGTTGTAATGGAAGAACCTGTCTCCCCCTAGCATTGGACTGTCACCCGTTATAAATACACCACGCAGTAGATTACGAGAGGCCTGATGACCGGAAGACGACTACGAACAGACGGAAGTACTCTACGCTCCATTTTGGTACATAGTGACTATTGTGTGGCCTCTTAATATTTGTACCTTTAGTACAATAAACCGTATTGTTGATTTAATCGTGTGTTCCTTCGTCTTTACCACTCGGACTAACCACTCATTTGATTGTATCGTATTTTCACGACACAACATCTTTCAATAAGTATGTGCGTTGTGGTGCAGTGGATATCGGCTCGGAATGACAAATCTGGGAACCGAGTTCGAATTCAAGTTGAATTCGTTGCATTCACTTATGCGCAAATACAATGATCTTAACCTTTTCAAGTCTAGAGTCTGACTGTATGCATCTTCATCGTCTTAACTCTCTAATAGCTTTTTACTTTCATTCATATCACACATCTCATTCATCATAACCATTTTAATAGTAACCCTGAACCATACAATCTCAAACTCTTCAAGTGAAGGGTCAATCGTTATCTATCCTCCTTATATTCATAATCTTGCCACATCCTCGCATTCATATTACACCCTTACTCATCATAACTACTTCCACAGTAACACTATCTTGAGTGGCCCTCCAGCCTTGTTTTTGGTAAGATTTAATGTAAAAAATATTCAGTTGTTTTAAATACTGAGATGTTCGGAAAGGATTTTCAATTTTTAACAAAAAGCATGTGCTTTTAGCATTATATAATTGTCTTTAATATATGTTATCTTTTGATCGATCTTAATCTGAAGAAAGTTGTTGACTTCTTTTCTATATTCTATTGTAAAACTTTGTAAAGTACTACTTTGATGTGCGTTGTGGTGCAGCGGATATCGACTTGGAACGACAAATTGGGGAACCGAGTTCGAATTCCAGTTGAATTCCTTGCATTCACTTACGCACAAATACCCCTGGGGAAGGTATTAATCCGTCTTTCTCCTCCGGTTATGGCTTTAATAGGAAGACAGATTGGGTTCTATAGCCTTGGTTGACAGCCAGTCTACCACAGAAAGTAATAACAACCTAACGAGGGATAATCTTCTGCCCAGTCAGTCATGTCTCTTTTGAGACATGATCGCCCAAACCGTGTATTATGTATGGCATTTAACTGAAAATACGACTGATGGTCATTTATTTTGGGCTTAAGGTCAGGGGACAGGTCGTTACACTTAAAAACCTTAAACTAATTTTGAGTAAACTGCATCAGATATATTAACACAGTATTAGAGTAATTCTAATAAAAATCTTTTTTTGACAAACCCTTTTTTTAGTAGAGTTCAATGAAAGGGTCACTTAAAAACTGACATTATATGCTTGTTAACCATCTCCATTAACAGGAATAAACATATAAAAATAGGCAAGTCTTTGACAAGAGTAGTTGAAGCTCTTTCTGTTCTAGCATTTGATTCCCGTCAAAAATAGATAACTGTCTTTATTTCTGAGATAGGTAAAGTAACTATTTACACTATTTACGTTGTTCGGGCTGTTGCCCTCATGTTTGTTGTCATATTCACGACGTTTCGGTCGTTGTACCCATCAAATTTCTTCGGGTGATTAGAATTTTGAACCGAACACTTTATTCCACCCACTCTGGTAGATTCTTCTCGTTCCATGTGCCACGCCTCTTACAGAGATCTCAATTTCAATTTAAGTTATTTTCCTGTAGTAACTCAGGGTTCCACGTTTTTGTTAATCTCTGCTGTGGCTAGGGATTGAACTCACAACTGTTTGGGTAAAGATCCTGGGTATGACGGTAAACAGCATCCGGCAGCAATGTCTCTGATTGGAAGGTTGTGAGGAGCATTGAGCCACCTCTTAATTGCTGCTGTTTCCAGGTCTATCCTGACCCGGGATGGTAGCACCTGTTAGGATCCTAGCTATAGGCAAATAGTTAACCCCCAAACTGGAGTCAAAACATTATGAAAGTATAAAAATAGAATTATATAGAAATATATACACAAAAATAGACTTTCATAAAAAAAATATACATTTTTGAAGGAAAAATATTACCAATACATATTTCGAGAAAAAAAATTATTGCCTTCATACATTTTTGAAGGAAACTATTATTACCAGCAATACATTTTTAATGCAAAACTAAAAGACATCTTCAGTCAGTTAAGTGTCATACGTGATACACCCTTTGGGCGATCATGTCTCGAAAGAGACATGACTGACCGGGCAGAAGATTATCCCACAGTAGGTTGCCATTACTTTCTGCGGTAGACTGGTTGCCGACCAAGGCTATAGAACCCAATCTGTCCTGTTATTTGACTCATAGCTAGGGGGTGAAGGGTTGTTTTATATTCTTAAGTAGTAATTAGTGGAGGATCAGTTTATTACTTCATAACAATATAAAACTGATCCCCCACTTTATGACCAGTGGAAGCATTAATCATGTTTTCAACTATTATATTCAGTAAGTCAGTTAAGTGCCATATGTGATACACGCTTTGGGCGATCATGTCTCGAAAGAGACATAACTGACTGGACAGAAGATTATCCCACAGTAGGTTGCCATTGCTTTCTGCGGAGGACTGGTTGCCGACCAAGGCTCTAAAACCTAATCTGTCCTATTTTATAACCCATAACTGGAGGGAAGAGACGGATTAATACCTTTCCCAAGGGTATTTGTGCGTAAGTGAATGCAAGGAATTCAAATGGAATTCGAACTCGGCTCCCTGATTTCTCGCTCCGAGCCGATATCCACTGCACCACAACTTCAGACATCTTCAGTTTTCTAAAATAAAAAATAAAAATAAAATTTTTATCACAATCCATCTAAATCAACCTTCTTACTATAACCGAACATTTAAAAAAATATTTTAAAACCCCTACAATTTTGGTATTAAATAACCAACAGAGGTTGATTTGCCGTTAAACAAAACTCAAGTTCTTTAGGTAAAACACAGGATTACTTTAAATTACTTTTTTTAAAATGCTTTTATTCACTTTGGACAATAGTAAATAATCTAATCTAAACTTATTTATAAATGGAACTTTGTCTGTGTGTGTGTCTGTGTGTGTGTCTCTGTGTGTGTCCGTTACCAACAGACTCCAAAACGGCTGAACCGATTTTCTTGAAAATTTACACAGTTGTACTATAAGCGTCTGTGAGTGTTCTTAGCTAGGTTTTGTGTCGAAGTACTCGCAATAAATATCGAAAATCGATAATCGAAAAAATCGGGTTATAGAAGGAGTGGTCCGATTTTAATCAAATTTGATACACTCATAGACAAAGACATAAAAAACGATATTCAGAAGTTTCAAGGTTGCAGTTCTTACAATAGTGCAGAAAATCGATAATATATATATAAAAGGCAAGATGTTTGTGTGTGTGTCTGTTTATCGAGAATCGGGAAGTTTCGACTTCGATCTATCAGTCAAGTGACATACCTGATACACGCTTTGGTCGATCATGTCTCGAAAGAGACATGACTAACTGAACAGAAGATTATCTCGCAGTAGGTTCCCATTACCTTTTGCGGTAGACTGGTTGCCGACCAAAGCTATAGAACTCAATCTGTCCTGTTATTTCACTCATAGCTAGAGAGAGAAGAGATGTATTATATTATTACGTAGGAATTAGTGGGGGATTAGTTTATTACTTCATAACAATAGAAAACCGATCCCCCACTTTATGACCAGTAGATACCTTAATTATGATTCCTATTCAGTCAGTTAAGTGCCATACGTGATACACACTTTGTTCGATCATGTCTCGAAAGAGACATGACTAACTGTACAGAAGACTACCCCACAGTAGGCTGGTTGCCATCCAAAACTATAGAACCCAATCTGTTCTGCTATTAAACCCATAAATGGAGGGGAGAGACGGATTAATACTTTTCCCGTGGATATTTGTGCGTAAGTGAATGCAAGGATTTCAACTGGAATTTGAACTCGGCTCCCCGATCCGAGCCGATATCCACTGCACCACAACGCACATTGTCTTAGATGTGGTATGTCAAACTTCAAAATAATGATTTCATAGCTGATTCAACACAAAGGTATAACTTCACACACACTGTCCGAAACCTATTCCAATAAAACGAAACCCAAAGATAGACTAACTCAGTAGACTTAAATGGTCGTTTCCACTGAATGTTACATTTACGGACCATATGGTTGTAAATATAAAATTTGTATTACAATCTTTCACCCAATAAAATTTTCAAGGACTACTCACATTAGAGAGTCAGGCAACATTTTTTTAATCATTTCACCCCAAGCAAGGCGGTACCGCCACTGATGTGCAGTTTTAGGCATGAGGAGACGAACCAGCTACATGGGGTGAAAGTATAGCGAAGAAAACGGCGACTGACCTCGTCAAACCAAGAGACATCGCGTCGCGTTAATACTACGACGAAAACTGCGGCGAAAAAGAAAATTCCAGACCCAGACAGAAAAAAGGGGCACATATTCCACATAACATGCTGAAGACGGAATATTAAAAAATAAAAAATGTCCGTCGCAGGAGTCGCTATAAAAATATATGCAAATATTTGGCGTCCTCTCTGAGTTGTCGGCCAATGGAAAAAATTGATCGGCCGATAAAAGAAGTCGTTGTTCTCGAAGCGGGGAGAAAAAGGTCTTAGGCATTCGCCTGACTTTTCTATGACACTGTTAGCACTCTGCCTTCGGGTAGAGGGCGCTCTCTGCTTCCGAGCAGAGAGCACAAACCCAGTCGTGGTTCCGCCGAAGGGTAGAATCACGACTGGGGAAAAATAGACAGAGATTTTTTTGGCCCGGCTATATGGCCGGGAATGCCCACTATAAAATGACCATGTGTCACATCCGGCCTTGCGTGGGAAGGCTAGTAAATACAGAAAAAGGTCTTAGGCATTCGCCTGACTTTTCTATGACACTGTTAGCACTCTGCCTTCGGGTAGAGGGCGCTCTCTGCTTCCGAGCAGAGAGCACAAACCCAGTCGTGGTTCCGCCGAAGGGTAGAATCACGACTGGGAAAAAATAGACAGAGATTTTTTGGCCCGGCTATATGGCCGGGAATACCCACTATAAAATGACCATGTGTCACATCTGGCCTTGCGTGGGATGGCTAGTAAATACGGAAAAAGGTCCTAGGCATTCGCCTGACTGCTCTATGACACTGTCAACTCTCTGCCTTCTGGTGGAGGGCGCTCTCTACTTCCGAGCAGAGAGCACAAACCCAGTCGTGGTTCCGCCGAAGGATAGAACCACGACTGTGGAAAAATAGACAGACATTTTTTGGCCCGGCTATATGGCCGGGAATAACCCACTATAAAATGACCATGTGTCACATCTGGCCTTGCGTGGGAAGGCTAGTAAATACGGAAAAATGTTCTTGGGTCAAACTGGTTAGGTGGATAGCAGTTTGCGATATTGTACCGGCGAGTTGAATTTTCGGCATTTTCTTTTTCTGGCCTGATATTCGAGTAATTTGCGAGAAAATATTTCCTACAGAAAGAGAAAGGGCAAGAGAAGAATGTGAACACAAGAGCGAAGACAGCTGCGAAGGTAGAGAGAAAGGAAAAGAACAAGACACACAGAGCGATGTAGAAAATGCTGAAGTTCTGTTGCCGCGTAATCAAAGAAGAAGACTTCCCGTTGAGTTAGAAGTAACATGCCTGAGCTGGTGACTAAAACAAGCCAGCCCAGTTGATAAAAGGCCCTGTGACAGATGAATGGAAACGAAGGTGTCACGGATCACTAAGCAAGTACCTGTACGAATATAAAGGGCCACCATACTCCCGCAGCTTCCTCTCTCGCACTTCCCGCCTGTGGAACTCGCTCCCGTATTCTTGCTTTCCTGACGGCTACAACCTCCAGAAATTTAAATGCAAAGTCAATACTCATCTACTAACCACTGACTCTAGCTCTCTCCTCACCCCTGTATAACCTTCCCTTTCTCTCCACCTATGTATCTGTCATCGCACCTGCTTTCTCAGCTTTCTGTTGTTCCTTTCTAACTAGTTTGTACTCCTCACTCTTTTCTAATTAATCTTTTTACATTTATGTAACCCCCTGCACATCAGTGGCGTTTCCGCCTTGCTCAGGGTGAAATGATTTAAAAATATATATATATATATATATATAATTATGGCTGGAAGGGCAAGCTTCAAACTAAATCAATATTGTATTAAAATATATGTATACGATATTGATTTTCGTAATGGCTACAAAAATTGTGCCATAAGGCCGAAAGGGGAGGGGTAGAGGTTGGTATACACTAACTATCCTATACCTAGCTAAACACTATCACAACTAATTCACTCATTATAAATTGCACATTCACCACAAGAACCCATCTATCACCTCCCAATCCTTCATGCACCACAATACCACATATTTACAAGGGGCACCTAAAAAAGGGGGAAACAAACCCATGACAATAAAAATGCATTTATTTACAATATATAATATATTTTAAAACATTTAATGAAAAATCGAATCTAGTTGTGGAGAGTCAACAATGATATACATCCTTGTTCAAATTAATTGAAATAAAAAGAACAATATCTTTTACAATTTCCCTAATCACGTATCCATTGTCTCTTGCAGTTGTTTTCTTCCTAAGATCTTTCACACATTCGCTGATCACGTATACGTCGTCTCTTGGCCTATTTTTCTCCTCCTTTACGTTTTGAACTGATGAATCCAGTTTGTTTTTTCGTCTTGATGACTCGACTGACAGTTGAAAGGTTGACACTAACAATATCCGCGATCTCCCTGTAAGGCTTACCAGCGTGTTTATGCAGTGTTACAATTTTCGTACGCTTCCTTGGAGTAACGTCCATCGCAGACAATGACTTGGAGTAACTAATCGATAGTCGAGACAATAGTGTCTGGGCGTGATAAAAAAAAATCTGATTCAATCACGGATGACGCAATCGTTTTCAAAGTCAAACGAATTTCATCATACACCCTGAAAATAGATTTATATTTCCGTAAATCACTCCAAATGACCTAGTTTGCTGATAAATAGAAATCAATTACAACCTGATACTCCAGTGGGTCTAAAACTGACTGTCGTAAAAAAAAAAATTAAGAAAACTAAATCAGTTGTTTCAATTAATTTGCACAAGGGTGTAGACAGTTTATTTTCATAAAGATTTCGTATTGTTTTTTGTGAGTTTCGTCTGTCTGTCTGTCTGTTTGTCTGTCATTTTTCTTTAATATTCTACCAAAATTTGATGCATACGCACGACAGTAGTTTTTTTGTGCATCTTGAATAAAGAACGAAGGAAAGAAAATGTCATCACCGGTTCTGTGGGCGGAAGCGATTAAACGAAGTCTACAAATCTTCAAAGATGAATATAACGGAATTTTTTTTCTTGGCAAAAAAAGATCAAGCGAGCTTCAATTAAAATGAACGCGAAAAACTGGCAAAGTAACACGAAAAGTAGAAAGAAAGATTAAAAAGATAACAGAGTGAGTGAAAGGGAGGTTTTTAGAGAAAGATAGAGTATCGAACAGGAGAGTGTGGGGGAGCAAAATAGAAGAAAAAAAAGAGAAAAAAAAAGAAGAGACGCTAAGAAGAAAAGGCTGTAGATAATAAGAGAGACAGAGAGAAAGCGACATAGTTTATATAATAAGTTAGCAGTATAGCCCGGCGTTGCTCGGGTGTAATGAAAGCTTTAAAACTAATCCATGGTCCTGGAGCTCAGACTCTTTGGACGTTGACACGAAACACTAAAAAGCAATAGTTGTTTCCAGTTAAAGCGAAACCGTAGACTGAAAGAAAAATGAATGGATGTAAGTCAAATTTTGATTTCCTGGTATCGATATCAAATAAGTTTTTTTTCGTCGTAAACTGAATTTTGAAGGCTAAATAAGTCCCCTGAGTAAATAGTATCATGGCTGAGAAAAAGAATTACAATTATACCTCCTTAGAGCCAAACCCGAAGCAAAAACTAAAATAAATGGGCTGAAAAAATACAGACATACAGGCAGATAAATAGACACACACAAACATCTTGTCTTTTATATATATATATTATCAATTTTCGGCACTATTGTAAGAACTGCAACCTTGAAACTTCTGAATATCGTTTCTTATGTAATTGTCTATGAGTGTATAAAATTTGATTAAAATCGGACCACTCCTTCCATAACCCGATTTGTTCGATTTTCGATATTTATCGACACAAAACCTAGCTAAGAGCACTCGCAGACGCTTATAGTACAACTGTGTAAATTTTCAAGAAAATCGGTTCAGCCGTTTCGGAGTCTATAGGTAACGGACACACACACAGACACACACACACACACACACACACACACACACACACACACACACACACACACACAAAGTTCCATTTATAAATAAGGTTAGAGATGTTGAAAAGAAAGAACAAAAGAAAGAAGGAAAGAGAAAGAAAAGTGAGGAAGAGAAAAGAGAACGAGAAAACAAAGCGAAAAAAGAAAAAAAATCGGCGTAAAGAATGAATGAATGGATGAACATGAGAAAGTAGATAATGAATGAAGAGAGGGGATAAAAACAGAGAAGAGACAAAAGAAATGAGAGATATAAATCAGAAGAAGGCAAAGAAAAGAAAAAAATGAGAATAAGTGAGAGGGAGCATGTCGAATTGTGTAGAAGAGTGAAATAATAAAAGATATATGTTGATTGTTAAAATAGAAATTTATTATAAGAAAATACTAACATAAGTTGTAGAAGTTAATGTTCATTGAGAAAGTTATGAACAGAGTTCGTGTTCAATGGTAAAGTTGAGGTGTGGTGATACTGACCGAGCAAAAGGGATGAACCGGATGTTGGCTCTCTCACGACAAAAAGGAAAATGACCAAAAGTTGTCGTTGCGCATCCGGGTTCGCGCAGATGTTCCGGTTGAAAAATAAAAATTAATCAAATATTAAATTTCCATTTCGCGAGCCTACGCGAATTTTATTTATCAGCCAATGGGAAGCCCAGAATCAAATACAAGTGTAAAATTCCAAACGAGCTGCTGTGATCCAAAAAGAAAATATAAAAAGCAGCTATAGACAGACCCCAGCAGGCAGACCTCAGGAGAAGAGTGTAATCAATATCCCCTTGACTTAAGTCAAGCCGCTACTACGCTACTCTTTCCTTCTCCCCTGTCTCAAAACTACTTACTGACCTAAGGAGCGACTACATCAAAGACATTCCACACTTACACGCTCCCCACATTCCTAAGCCTTAATTCTCTTTCAGCTTATTATTTGCAATGAACATTTTAAGCACCGTTGGACCTATACTTCGAGTATTACTATAATTGTAAAATCATTAATTGATATGTGTATATATAAAAATGTTATTTTTCTACTCAACGTTCTTTTCTTGATTTTATAATCTTTTTATGACTTATAGTAGGCTATCTACCACAAGGCCAATTTCCGTTAACCTGCAACAGTATACAATTACCCTTCACTAGAACGGACTCCCACTGCAAAAGAAAATGAATAGATAAGATATCCCACTATAGAGGTATTAAAGAGTTCGTTCAAAATGTTTGTAGCAGTAATTGTTGAGAGAGATAAAGAGAAAGAGAACAAGGTGCGGCCTGACCTTATCTCCGGGTCGATTTGAAGTTGCCTTTACATTTTAGATGTCTGTCAGCAAAACCGCCTCCTCTGACTGACCTTCGTGACCGGTTAGAGACCATTCTTAAATATTGAATCCAGTCACTTGGGGTGGCTCACAGAATGATTTTTTCTTTAGCTGTGGAAAAAATGTTTCTCTGACGTATTTTGAATTTTGCGATTTGATGACCAATCAGGATCCAGAGTTCCGCTACAATTCCGTAAAAGGAATTTGATATTTATTTATTTATTTTTGGTTTACCTCCGGAACTTCTGCGTGGAGCCAGATGCGCAAAAACCAGTTTTGGTCATTTGCTTTATGGATCTCTGAGGGCAAACATCCGGTCCCTCGCTTGCTTGGTATCACCACATAATAAACAAACCTAGACAGATATATTTATTTGTGTAAAACACTTCTCTTAAAAGCAAGTGTAAAAAAAACCCTAGACTGCTATAATATTTATTTAATACCCCTCTCTTAAAAGCAATGTAATAAACAAACCTAGATTGTTATATATATTTATTCAAAATCATACACTTAACATCAAGTATAATAAACAAACATAGATTACTATAATATTTATTTATTTAAAATCTCTCTTTTAAAAGCAAGTATAACATACATCCCAAAACTGTTATAATATTTATTGATTTAAAACCCTTCACTTGAGGCAACTGGAATAAACAAACCTCGGCTTCTATAATATTTATTGATTTAAAACACTTGTTTTAAAAACAAATGTAATGAAGTAAACTAGACTTCTATAATATTTTTTTAATTTAAAATCCTACTCTTAAAAACAATTATAATAATTGACATAGACTTTTATAATATCTATTTATTTAAAATCATTCTCTTAAAAGCCAGTGTAATAAACAAATCTAGACTGATATAATATATATATTTTTAAATCATTCTCTTTAAAGCAACTGTAATAAAGAAATATAGACTGCTATAATATTTATTCACTTAAAATCTTTCTCTTAAAAGCAAGTGTTATAAACAAACGTAAACTACTATAATATTTATTTTTTAAAGCCCTTCACTTAAAAGCAAATATAATAAACAAACCTAGACTTGTGTAATATTTATTTAAAATACTTCTCTTAAAAGCAAGTGTAATTATAGGGGGTTATCTTATCTTATTTATTCTTTTTCTAGTTGTAGTAGGATCCCATTCTAGTGAAGGGTAATTGTATACCGATGCAGGTTAACGGAATTTGGCCTTGTGGGAAGTTAGCCCACTATAATTCATAAAATGATTATAAATCAAGAAAGGCAATTTGAGTATAAAATAACATTTATATATATATACACATTTCAATTAATGTTTTACAATTAAAGCAATACTTGAAATAAAGGTCAAACGGAGGTTAGAATGTTCATAGAAAATAATAATGAGCTGAAAGAGATAAAAGACTTAGGAGTGTGGGGAGCGGAGGTGTGTTCATTTTGAAGTTGCCGCTTCTAAGGCCAGTAAGTCAGTAAGTTGGTTTGTGAGGAATGTCTTTGAAGAGGTCACTCCTGAGGTCAATAAGTGCTTTTGAGACAGGGAGAAGAAAAGAGGTCAGCATAGTAGCCGCTCGACTTAAGTCAAGGAGAGGCACTGATAACTCTATCCTATGAGTCCTTCTATCTGATGATGCTTTTTATATCTGCTTTTTGGATCAGAAGCTCGTTTTGAATTTCACGGTTGTATTTGATTCTGGGCTTCCGGCTGGTAATAAAATTCGCGTAGGCTCGCGAAATGCAAATTTGATATTTGATTAATTTTTATTTTTCAACCGGAACATCTGCGCGAATCCACCTGCGCGGAGATGATTTTTATTCATTCGCTTTCTGGTTGCTATAGAGCAAACATCCGGTCAGCTCGCTTTTGCTCGGTCGGTATCACCACATAATAAACAAACCTAGACTGCTATAATATTTATTTATTTGAAATCCTCCCCTTAAAAGCAAATATTATAGACAAATGTAGACTGCTACAATATTTATTTATTCAAAACCCTTCTCTTAATTGTCTGAAGCCCCACTTTAATTTAAGAATAAATGACAATTAATACATCGCGGTTGGAGGGAAAATCTAACCATCGCGAATGTCGATTATTAAGAAATGTGAAAAATTTAATATAGTTCCATTAAAAGTGAATCACAGTGATATATTTTCTATTTCTTCTAAACCATTAAAAGTGGAATCACTTGTCGGAAACGTTTCTGATTGGTCACTTTTCCTCATGCACGTGCAGGAAGACAACAGTTTACGCCCAAAATGGGAATGTTCGATTTTATCCTACCACGTGACTAACTTTAGAATCTAAGCAGGTCCCCCGTGTGGTAACAGCACTTTTACTTTCATTTTTTCCCAATCCTCCTCCTCCTCCTCCTCCTTCTTTTTCTTCTGGACAGGAAGCGAACGTCCACGCAATTCGCCATGTAATAGCCAAGAGAAAACCGTCCACTTCATTCGCCATCCTTAGTGGGAATTACGAAAACGAAGAGCAGTCACCTTACGACCCTTTTGCATCTCACTCAACAGAAATCGACGAGAGAGTTTTTAAGTTGATTAACAGTAACATCCAGCAACTCATTTCTCATCGAACAGATCTTGTGAATAATAATATACAGTAAAGACCTGCATCCAAATAATCTTCAGGATAAAAACAAACAAGAAACTTTCAACGAATACAAAAATATAATCCAATTTGAATCACTGTACATACAGTTTTTCCCCTATTTCTGATTGTAAGAAAAAGCCAAAAGTATAGTAAACGTTTTTTCGGAAATCATTTCCCGGCGACGGGAAAATCGCAGACTGAATCGGGACGGACGGAAGAAAAAAAGGAGGTAAGACGATGGGACGAAGACGGCAAGCGCCGGCGGGATCGGGCACGTCTAGACGGCACCAAATCGACAGGGATTTCTATCCCCCGCCCAGTAGAAAAACCGCTTTCGCCGCGACACCTCTCCCGGACCGGTGCCCTCCCACGCGCTCTCTCGCTTTCGCTGTGCCTTCGGGGTTCGTGATAAGGGGCCCCTTCATTCACGAACATTTTCTTTGAAAAACACTATTTGTATGTTTTTTTATTAGAAAATGTGTTATTATTTAAAAGAGTTTTTGAACACTTAATGTTGACCTTGCGCCTTACATGCAAAATTAAAATGTTTGTGGAGTAAATGAACACAGCTTATGAAAATATATCTTCTGATATATCAAGGATTTATTAAGTGACTTCGACTCCGCAACAAAGTCAACTCAAGTGTAATAAACAAACCTAATCCATCCGTCCGTGCATACAAGTCAACCATCCGTCCGTGCATGGAGTACTGCTGCCATTTATGGTCGGGTGCCCCTGCCGTTCTCCTCAGTGTTCTTGACAAGCTCCAAAGGAGAGTCTGTAATGTGATAGGTACTGATCCGGCGACTCGACTGCAGCCACTTTCCCATCGTCGAAATGTGGCCTCCCTCTGTCTCTTCTATAAATACTTTCATGGCTTCTGCTCGGATGAGCTTAAGTCACTGATGCCTCCTCAACAGGTGTTTACCCGTGCAACCAGACTGGCAACTGGGTCCCACCCATTCACACTCAGGTTAGCCAAATGCAGACGACAATTCTACTCCTGCAGCTTCCTCTCTCGCACTTCCCGCCTGTGGAACTCACTCCCGTATTCTTGCTTTCCTGACGGCTACAACCTCCAGAAATTTAAATGCAAAGTCAATACTCATCTACTAACCACTGGACTCTAGCTCTCTCCCCACCCCTGTATAACCTTCCCTTTCTCTCCACCTATGTATCTGTCATCGCACCTGCTTTCTCAGCTTTCTATTGTTCCTTTCTAACTAGCTTGTACTCCTCACTCTTTTCTAATTTATCTTTTTACATTTATGTAACCCCCTGCACATCAGTGGCGTTTCTGCTTTGCTCTGGGTGAAATGATTAAAAAAAAAAAAAAAAGTTATAATATTTGTTTATTTCAAACTCTTCTCTTAAAGGCAAGTGTAATAAACAAACCTAGACTGTTATAATATTTATTTATTTCATCAGCAATATTTTATTAATCGTTTATTTACTTTACCTATTTTTCTATAATAGTTTATTCTCCCTTAAGAGAAAAAATTCAATAACTTAATGTAAAGTATTTTTTAATTTTATTTTCACCTTTTAATTATTGTACGTTACTTTCTCATAAATATTTTTTATACCTGCTCATTCGAGAAATCCGAATAAAGATTTTACCCAGCAGATTTCGTGTTTTTAATTCTTCTTTAGCTTAGTTTGACAGAAAGGCCAAACTTATGGCGCACCGCCATACGTCTGATCAACCAGACCAAGTCACCGACAGTTACGGTGAGGCACACTATTGGACTACTGAAGGTATTGCTCAAGAAGTCAGTTCTGCTCGATAAAGTTTAAAAAAAGAAACTAAAATGGTGACTTTATAATATAGACGACAAGGAAATCGGGAAGTTGCAAAACTCCGTCTGTTCATGTCTATAGGTACCGCGACGGACTTGCTTAAAAAATAGACAGTCAGTCAGTTCAGTGCCATACGTGATAGACGTGACTGACTGGGCAGAAGATTATCCCGCAGTAGGTTGCCATTGCTTTCTGTGGTAGATTGGTTGCCAGCCAAGACAATAGAACACAATCTGTCCTGTTATTTGACTCAGCTAGAGAGGCAAGAAAGGTAGTATATTATTAAGTAGTAATTAGTGGGAGATCAGTTTATTACTTCATAACAATATAAAACTGATCCCCTATTTATGCCCAGTAGAAGCCTTAATCATGTTTTTAACTATTATATTTAGTCAGTCAGTTAAGTGCTATATATGATACACGCTTTGGCGATCATCTCCCGAAAGAGACATGACTGACTGGGCAGAAGATTATCCCGCAGTAGGTTGGCATTGCTTTCTACGGTAAACTAGTTGCCAGATAAAGCCATAGAACCCAATCTGTTCTATTATTTAATCCATAACTGGAGGGAAGAGATGGATTAATACTTTTCCCAAGCGTATCTTTGCGGAGGTGAATGCAAGGAATTCAACTGGAATTCGAACTCGTCTCCCCGATCTGTTATTCCGAGTCGATAAGACCAACCAAAAAATGCATTTTAAATAATTTAAATGCTTTCTTTGAACTTCTTTTTCTGTTTTATTTGAAAGATGATAGCCTAAAATTAATTTGTATCAAAGAGCAATAATAATTTCCATATGTAATTAAAATCTGTAGGTAATTTTAAAATATTGGCCTATTTTCTTGTCACTCACCAAAGCGCCATTATAACCGAAAAAATGCTTTCATGATAATTGCTTGGACGTGCTCGTTTTTTCATCGTTTCAAACCCTTGCAAGGCGGTACCGCCACTAATGTGCAGTGGGCTACATAAGAGTAAAAGTTTAGACAATAGGAGAGTGAAGAGAAAGACAACCCAATTACAGGGGGTACCAGTTGCAGGGGGTGTCAGAGAAAGAGCAAGAGAAGGATGGAAACACAGTTGTGAAGGTCGATTGAAAGGAAAAGAACAAGATATACAGGGTGATGTAGAAAGAACTGGAGTCAAGTGGATAAGAGATGGGAATTGACATTGCATTTAATTTCCTGGAGGTTGTAGCCGTCAGGTAAGCAAGTATACAGAAGGGAGTTTCATAGGCGGAAAGTGCGAGAAAAGAAGCTGATGAAGTAGAGTTGTCGGCTACATTCGGTTGATCTAACTGTAAATGGGTGGGACCTTATTGCCAGTCTAGGTTGCACGAGTAAATTCTTGTGGCAGGGGCACCAGTGACTTTTCGTTGAAGCAGAAGCCATGAATATATTTATGGAACAGACAGAGGGAAGCCACATCCCGTCGGTGAGTAAATGACTGGTGTCGAGCTGCCAAGTCGGTACCTATCACGTTACAGATTCTCCTTTGGAGCCTGTCGAGAACACTGAGATGAACAACAGAGGCGCCTGACCATACATAACAGCACTATTCTATGCACGGACGGATGGTTAATTTGTATATGTGGAAGATGGATTCAGGCGTAAAAAACACCCTGGCACGACACAGTGATCCAAACTTCCTAGCAGTGGATTTAGCTATTTACTCAATGTAATGATTCCACTTGAGATCGGATGATAGGGTAAGGCCGACGAGGCGCAGTATATTGCTTTCAAGGAGACTCGCTTGGTCCATGCTTTGTTATGGTACTTAAATTTAATGAATTTAATTTAAATAAAATAGAAAATAAAATGACTATTGATGTTACAAATATTACTGGTAAAAACTAAGGCTGATCGTAGAATGAAAGGTTATTTAAAAGTCAGATTTGGTTTGATGTTTTGATTTGATTTTGTCAAAGGTAGTTAAGTTTTGGTAGAGTATTTGGTGAGTTTAAGTAGGCGCCCACGGTTCAAGTTTCACTGACAATTTTTAATTCCATTCTGTAAATATGAAATATGAAAAAGCCGAATCGGGTGTAAAACCCGCCTGTGGAATTCCCTTCCCCATGATTGCTTCCCCGACAGCTACAATCTCCAGGAGTTTAAATGTAAGGTCAATAGACACCTCCTAACACACTAACTCGCAACCATTCTCTCAAACACTCTTCCCATCTACGCAACCCCCATCCTCGGTATCTTTACCCGTCTATCACCCTCCTTCTACATTTCCTATATCTAACCACTCTTTCTCATCACTTTCCCCTATGTAACCCTCTAGCCACTCTTTCTCATCACTTTCCCCTATATAACTCCCTAACCACTCTTTCTCATCACTTTCCCTTATGTAACCCCCTGCGCAACAGTGGCAGTGAAATGCTTTGCTTGGCGTGAAATGATTAAAAAAAAGAAAGACAAGGGTGTTTCTTCCCACCAGACTTATTGAATATTTACAGTGAGGTGATTCTGAAAGAATTTCATTATTTGCGGTCATTATCTTAACAACATTAGATATACAGATGACAGAATGCTGATAGAAGACAAGAAAAAGAAAATAGGGGAACTTATATAGAAATTAATAAAAGAAAGCGGGAAGAAAGGACTAAATGTCGACCGTGAGAAGATAGAATGTATGGTTAGCCGCAAAAAGAAGAGACCAACATGCGAATTACAAATTGGAGATGACAAAAACCAAGGATGTACAGACATTTACATATCTAGGAAGCATTTTAACCTAGGTAGAAAGTGCGGCACAAAAATCCGAAGTCGCATTGAATAAGAGAAAGATGCCTTCAAAAGTTAGGCAAAGTATTAAGAAACAGGAAAATCTCATTAGAAACAAAGAAAAGAGTACTGACATGGGAAGTAAAATATCGGTCCTCCTATATGACAGCGAATGTTAGACAATCTCCTCATAGTTGAACAAAATATATGATCTTCTACGGAGGGTTTTTGAGAATACCATGGACGCAATGGCGAGATATGGGCATTATACTTAGCATCAGAAAGAGACAGTTGAGACCACACAATGAAGAGAGGAGACTTAGAAAATTTGGCACTAATAAGGCTTATTAAAGGCAAGAGGGAAAGAAAACAAAGTTTCACCTGAATTTGTGTAAATGGTTGGCAGAACAGGGATTAGGATAGATCACGGAAAAGTAAAATTTACAAAGATCTGCAAAGGACAGAAATTGTGGAGCTATGATCGCCCATGTTCTGAATTAGCATCGCACATAGAAGAAGAAGAAAAAAAGAAGAATGTCTATTCACTGCTGTAAATTGTTGACTTGAGTAAATCAGCAATATAACAGCGAACTCTTAATAAAGATTGGCAAATCTGCTACTGGAGCAAGTAAAAAGTAAATAAAACCCGGTAGCTATGTTTCTACCATATCCAGACCGGACACTTGTGGTTAAAATAAAACAGTTAAGGCACCCAAAAAAAAAAAAAAAAAAAAAATTAAATAAATGAAAAAGTCGTAGATGCCTGGATGAGTCACGGAAGAAAGTCTTTATAATAAAAAAAAAAAGTATTAGTTACAGGAGCAGAAAATACAATTGTCGGAATACCAGTTTACAACGGAGAGAGAGTTCGTTTTAAAAATATAAGAGTTTTCAATCTTCAAATCAATTCTCTCCGCAACTTTTAAAACAACAAAGTTCTTTCGGGTTCTTATCGGAGCTTAACGGAATTTACCGAATTAGAGCGAACGAGGCGACTAATGACGGCGACGGTGGGGGTTGTTTTTCCTTGCCTCTCGAAGGTCTCTCTCCGAATCTCATTTTTCTTGCTGAGTCTCCATTTTTATAGTCATCCGCAATCCTCTTGGTGGATTTAACCGATTCAAAGATTTTGACCAATGAGATTATTTTCCACCCACACGATTTACGTGGAGCCATGGCTCGACGAATGAAATATCAACAGCTCACATGACGTAATGTCTTTCTGTCTTCTTTCTTTTGATTACATTATTCCCAGGTTTTTGATTTTCAAATCCCTTTTTCCCAGGAAGACTTTTGCGGATTTAACCTTACCTGACTTCATCAAGTAAATCCTGACATTTTGTTATGGCTACTTCCATACTACAAACTTCTACTTGGGCCAAAACAATTCGTTTCGTATATGAAAAAGAAAGAGAACTATATTTCCCTCTTTTTTCCCAATTGTCAGCCAATTTCTCTATTCCCCGGATTTTACAAGTACATGATAGTATTAACAATAGTTACCGCGACCCAAAACCTAGCTAAGAACATTCGCAGACACTTAGAGTAAAACTGTGTAAATTTTCAAGAAAATCGGTTCAGCCGTTTCGGAGTCTATAGGTAATGGACACACACACATACTACACACATACACACAGAGACAAAGTTCCATTTATAAATAAGTTTAGATTATATATATATATATATTTCGTTGTGCGAAACCGCGGTAGGTCTTGGCGATCTTGCGATTTTTTTCGTGTGTTTTTGCTCTGCGTGACTGCCTCTTTGTTAAACCTTTTTGGTTAGTTTAGTATCGAGCACTTTTCTTTCTTTGTGGTTCGTTCCGTTTGAGGGTTTTTTTTTCTTTGCTGTGAAGAACTGTATGTATTGTCGGTGCTACGCAGCTTTCTTTTTTTTCCCCTCTTTGTCCAAAGCTCTATAGCCGAGGACAATAACGGAGTTAGATTCTGCTGGTTATTCGTGGTCTTTAAAAATTACTTGTATAACATTTTAAGATTTGAATACGTACAGAGTCGGTTTTATTATTATTATTATTTTATTATTATTATTATTATATATATATATATATATATATATATAGTGTATTTAGGTAACAAATTTTCTTTTAAACATGTCAGATTAAATAAATTGCAAATATGTCTGGTTATTTTTAATGAAATTTTTAATAAAATCCGTTCATACTCACGGATAATCTTTCCCGAATTACAATTGAAAGATGTCAGAAATGAGCTGTAACGTTGACAAATGTTAATATCATTCATTTTTCAAGGTAGCAAATTTCTTTCAACCACTTTCCGAGATCATCTTCAGGCGTGTGAGTTATTTGGTACCTTGAAAAATGAATGATAACATCTGTCGACGTCACAGCTCATTTCCGACATCTTTCACTTGTAATACGCCAAAGATTATCCGTGAGTATGAACGGATTTTATTAAAACTAAGCAGACACAATGTTTGCAATTTATTTAATCTGACATATATATATATATATATATATATATATATATATATATATATATATATATACTAGCCGTATAGCCCGCCGTTGCTCGGGTGCAATGAAAACTTTTATATATTATCGATTTCCTGCACTATTGTAAGAACTGCAACCATGAAACTTCTGAATATCGTTTCTTATGTCTTTGTCTATGAGTGTATCAAATTTGATTAAAATCGGACCACTCCTTCTATAACCCGATTTTTTCGATTGTTGATTTTCGATATTTATCGGGGGTACCTCGACACAAAACCTAGCTAAGAACACTCGCCGACGCTTATAGTACAACTGTGTAATATTTCAAGAAAATTGGTTCAGCCGTTTCGGAGTCTATAGGTAACGGATACACACACACACAGACACACACACACACACACACAGACAAAGTTCCATTTATTAATAAGTGTAGATATATATATATAAATGCAAACTTATCACTATACTCGTTTCGAAAAGCCCTCCGCGTATATATGCGGAAGAAAAAAATGGTTGTAAAAAAAAGAAAGAGCTATGCACATGAACATCAGCCAAAGCGATTTAGACCAAGCCAGTACGTAGCCCAAAGAAAAAAATCCGAGACGAGTCATCAATAACAAAAAAGCGCTCAATACGTAAGCAGAGCAGAATAAGTAAATTAACCTAGTGAGCCAACAAAACTACCAAGAGTTTCACCTAAACTGATCTTCAGGTGAAACCTTGGTAGGGTTGTTGGCTCACTAGGTTAATTTACTTATATAAATATATATATATATATATATATATATGTGTGTGTGTGTGTGTGTGTGTGTGTGTGTGTGTGTGTGTGTGTGCTTTTTCAAGTGTGGCGTTTTGTCCTTTTAAGGACTTCATCCGACTAAAGTGATGTTTAAGTTAATGTAACTATGCGTACGAAAGTAGAGGAGAATATGCAGAGATTTTGAAATTTTAATTTTTTTTTTATTTGGTTATATAGTCTAGTCATTTTTATTTAGCTTCTTTCTTTCTGATTATATTTTAATCGCTTTTCTTATTAAACGTTCCATGTTGTGATAACAGCTCTATGGTATAGTCGAACGGCGCGGTTACCAGTATGGTATAGAAAGCTATAATAAATGAGTAAAGTCTAGGTTTTATTACCTATAACATTATTTTATTTTAAAATAAAAATGACTAAACTATATAACCAAATACATATTTAAAAAAAAAATGTTCCTTATTATATATGTGTGCTGCTATGTTTAGGTTATAAAGAGTTTTTTTTCCGTATACATATATATATATATATATATATATATATATATATATATATATATTTGTATATATACTAGCAGTATAGTCCGGCGTTGCTCGGGTGTAATGAAAGCTTTAAAACTAATCCATGGTCCTAGAGTTCAGACTCTTTGGACGTTGATACGAAAGACTAAAAAGCAATAGTTGTTTCCAGTTAAAGCGAAACCGTAGACTGAAAGAAAAATGAATGGATGTAAGTCAAATTTTGATTTCCTGCTATCGATATCAAATAAGTTTTTTTCGTCGTAAACTGAATTTTGAAGACTAAATAAGTCCTCTGAGTAAATGGTATCATGGCTGAGACTAAGAACTACAATTATACCTACTTAGTGCCAAAGCCGAAGCAAAAACTAAAATAAAAGGGCTGAAGAAAATAGACATACAGGCAGATAAACAGACACATACACAAACATCTTGCTTTTATATATATATATGTATATATATTATCGATTTTTTGCACTATAGTAAGAACTGCAACCTTGAAACTTCTGAATATCGTTTCCTATGTCTTTGTCTATGAGTGTATCAAATTTGATTAATATCGGACCACTCCTTCAATTACCCGATTTTTTCAATTATCGATTTTCGATATTTATCTGGAGTACCTCGACACAAAACCTAGCTAAGAACACTTGCAGACGCTTATAGTACAACTGTGTAAATTTTCAAGAAAATCGGTTCAGCCGTTTCGGACTCTATAGTTAACGGATACACACACACAGACACACACACACAGACAAAGTTCCATTTATATATAAGTTTAGATTTAGATTCATGTGAATATAGCATATTTGTTTCTACATGGGTGTGTCCAGTGAAATGTTGTAGGTTGCTATTATCGTGTGTTATGTTCTGTTATATTCCGGGTATTTGAACGTGTAGATTGTCTCTCGAATTAATTCTTTGGTTTTCTGTATATTTTCTTCGTGAATATTATCTAAGCACGTCTTCCTTTGGCAGGTTTGTGTGTTGGTTGAATCTCCAACGGCTGACACGAACTCCACTTACGCACGCGTGTTCTAGCTGTAGACCAACTCAAGAGCGAGGCAAAAAGAGAGGCTATGTATGTGTTCACTGTTCTTTTTATATTTTCTTAACACCTACGCATTTCTGACTTGATTTTGGCGGAAGCGTTAGCCATTGGTTGATTTCCGTGAAAAGGTTGATTAAACCCGACCTAGTTTGAATCTATTTTAAAGCACGATCTCTGATTGAAGCAACGTGAAACGACAGATCAAAAAATCGACACTAAAAGTACTCGCAAGTGTCTAAACAACCAGTTAAATGCTATACTTGGTTCGGTCTTATCATTTTTGAAAAATTATTTTTCTTTTAATCAACATCACTTTGTTATTGATCCTTCAACGTTATTACAATCTAACCCCTCTTGATGAATGACTGATGGAGCTTTCTTCTTTGGTCAAATAAGGAACCCATCTGAAAATTGTCGACCACACGGAAAGGCGGAAATGTTTTAATATCTACCCTCCATCGGACTTACTGGTATTAGGTTGTCCCAAAAGTTCGTAAACACTTGCAAAAAATTGAAATTTTACTCGCAAAAACAACAATTTTTGCTCAAAATAAATACCATCATTTTCCAAGACTTTCTGCCATCGATCTGCAATCTTTTGGATCTGGTCAAAGTACCATTCAGCCGGCTTCGAATCAAAGAATTCTTGACACGCTTCCTCGACTTCATCAAACTAGTCGAATCGGCGGCCCTTCAGAAAGTGTTGCATTGAGGGGAAAAGGCCGTAATCTGATGGAGCACAATCAGGACTGTAGGCTGGATGTGGCAGAACCTCAACGCCGTCCAGCTCTTCAAACTTGTCTTTGGTCTTCCTGGAGGTGTGTGGCTTGGCATTGTCCTGCTGCATCAAAGCGCGCTTTCGGTTGATCAGAGCCAGGTACTTTTGCTTCAACTTTTCGTAGACCCGCTCAAGTTGCTGACAGTAAAGTTCGGCACTGATGGCACGGCCATTCGGAACCAACTCAAAATGCACGATTCCTTCAAAGTTCCACCAAACGCACAACATGACTTTCTTGCCGAATCGATCTTGTTTTGGAACCGACGGTGTCTCTTGCCCTTTCTGAACCCATCGCCTGTCTCGATTGTGCTGGACCAGATAGGCGCCCATTTCGCAAGTGTTTACACGAACTTTTGGGACAACCTAATATTTCTGCTTGGTTCATATTTATATTTATATTTATATTTACCCTCTTTTCAATTAAATGACAAGATTTTTGAAAGGCTTACTTTCTTTTTACTTCGACTTCGGAAGTGACAACACAAGCCCCTTAAAAAGGACGCAGCACGTAAGCCCTTCAGAGACATAAAATGAAGGCAGTGTTGAACTATCGATAACTTCAACGATGAAGTTCCTTCCTTTGTTTTTGTAAAGACGTTGTTCATAAATTTATCATTATTAAGGCTTGTGGCCTTATCTCGTCTAAACGTCGGTTTTCGTACAATAATTGAAGTTAAGCAACGTCGAGCCTAGTCAGTACCTAGATAGGTAACTGCTTGGAAATACCAGGTGCTGTAAGGTGGATGTGCAGTGGTGTAATGGATAATGATTAGGAATTGTCAATCGGAGAGCCGAGTTCGAATTCACATTGGGTTCGTTATATTTTCTTGTGCGCAAATACCCTTAGTGAGATTTTTTATCAGTAAACCATTATTATCCAAAAAATCTAAAAATATTTCCTGCCTTTAAATAACCAGCAAAGGGTAGATAAGCCGTAACAAATGAATCACTCTCTCAATGAACTACTGATTAGCTACACAAACATGTTTTTTTTAGATTTATTTACATTCTCTGGAATATAAATATACAAAATACTGTGACCACAAAGTGAGGGATCAGCTTATATATTGATTGAAATATAGAATTGATCCCTCATTTTATATCCACGTTATGATTTTGTTTGTTTATGAAAGTCTGATTACGTAAGAATCCAACTCTTCTCCAGCAGTTAAGGATTAATTAGTAAGTATTGTATTGCCGTAGCACAATAGTAGAGCGTTCACCTACGGTGCAGAAGGTTGCGAGTTTGATCCCCAACTGGGTCATACCAAACACTTTTAAAAAAGTACTCGACGCCTCTTTGCTTGGCATTCATCAACAGAGAGAAGAATTGAGGGTCACTGGAGAAATTCAAAGATAGAAGCCGCGCCTATACTTACCGCAAGGGTAGCAGCGAATAGGAAAATAGGACAACTTCAGGTCGCATTTGATCTAGCGGCCCGCCAACTTACTATTTGCATCACTAAACCATTATTCTCTAAAAAAAATCTTACACTCTAAAACCATTTCCTGCCTTTAAATAACCACCATATGGTTGATAAGCGGTAAATAACGAATCACTCGCTCAATGAACTACTGATTAGCTACACAAGCATGTCTAAGATTTATTTACATTTTCTGAAATATATATGCATAGAAACGACTGTGACCACAAAGTGAGGGATCATTTTATATATTGACCGTAATATAGAATTGAACCCCCATTTATATCCACGTTATAATTTTGTTTATGTAGTCTGATTACGTATGAATCCAACTCTTCTCCAGCAGCTAAGGATTAATTAGTAATCATTGTATTGCTGAGGCGCAATGGTAGAGCGCTCACCTACGGTGCAGGAGGTTGCGGGTTCGATCCCCAGCTGGGTTATACCAAACACTTTTAAAAAAAAGTACACGACGCTTCTCTGCTTAGGAATCAGCAACAAAGAGTAGGGTCGTGGGTCAGTGGAGAAATTCAGAGATAGGAGTCGCGCCTACTATTACCGGAAGGTAGCAGCTAAAAAAAAAAAAAAGGAAAGTTCAGGTCGCATTTTTATCTAGCAGTCGACCAACTTACTTATTGCATCACAAAACCATTAATATCTAAAAAGAAAAAACAAATTCTTACAATATAAAAGTATTTTCTGGCTTTAAATAACCTGCACAGTGTTTATAAACCATAGAAAATGAATGAATTAAATTATCTTTTTTATAATCACTCTGTTGTGACTTTTCTTTTTACTCGGACTCACCCAAGTCTTCCAAATATCGTTTGCGACACAAGTAATACAAAGAATTGTAAAAAAGGATAATCCTCTCTGTTTCGCAACAATTTGTGGTGATACCGATCGAGCAAAAGCGATGGACCGGATGTTTGCTCTCACACGACAAAAAGACAAATGACCAAAAGTCGTTGTTGCGCATCCGGGTTCGCGCAGATGTTCTGGTTGAAAAATAAAAATTAATCAAATATTAAATTTCCATTTCGCGAGCCTACGCGAATTTTATTTATCAGTCAATAGCAAGCCCAGAATCAAATACAAGTGTGAAATCCCAAACGAGCTGCTGTGATCCAAAAAAAAAAAGATATAAAAAGCAGATACAGACCTTGAGGAGAAGAGTGTAATCAATATCCCCTTGACTTAAGTCAAGCGGCTACTACGCTTGCCTCTTTCCTTCTCCCCTGTCTCAAAACTTCTTACTGACCTAAGGAGCGACTACATCAAAGACATTCCTCACTACACGCTACACACATTCCTAAGCCTTAAATCTCTTTCAGCGTTTTATTTGCCATGAACAATTTAACCTCCGTTGGACCTATATTCAAGTATTACTTTAATTGTAAAAACATTAATTGATATGTGTATATATAAAAATGTTATTTTCAACTCAATTTGCCTTTTCTTGATTTTATAATCATTTTATGACTTATAGTGGGCTATCTACCACAAGGCCAAATTCCGTTAACCTGCAACAGTATACAATTACCCTTCACTAGAACGGACCCCCACTACAAACGGAAAAAGAATAGATAAACATCCCGCTATAAATTTAATGCTAGGTAATCCTGATGCGAGATTAAATCAAGCCTAAATGTACTGCTTTCATTCGACCACACGTAAAAATGACTCGTTCTTTCTAGTAACAATAACCTTTTGTAGTCAATTCACTTAGCTGAATTTATTACACAATTCAATTCCTTTTGATAGAACGTTAGCCTGTCTACATTTTGCCGGGTAAAACAAATAGAGTATTTTGTATGATTGTCCTTCAACATTATGGCTACCACTGACAGGTTTGTCAATATCAAGTTTGCAACGGTTTTGTTTACCACTAATTATTTGCTCATAATACGTTGGCTATTGTAATTTGCCAACGTCTGTTTGACAATGCTGTGTTTGTGACTGCCATGTTTGCCACGGTGGTGTTTACCAATGTTTGTGTGTTCATACCGTGTTTTCCACTTGCTAATATCTTCTTGCCAATGTTGTGACTGCCATGTTTGCCACGATCGTGTTGGCCAATGTATGTTTGTCAATATCATTTTCGTCAATATTTGACAATTGCCAAAATAATTAGATATTTTTTTCAATGTTTGCCACTTGCCAAGAGCTATTTTCGGTATTTATCCCTTTTAAGTAAATAAAGGATGTTGTTTATACTCTGTGTTAATATGTTTGTTTTTAATATTGTATATTGTATTTTCATATATTGATATTGTATTTTCATATATTGATATTGTATTTTCATATATTGATATTGTATTTTTATATATCAAACATATAATGTTTTTAAAGAGGTGTTTTTGACCCTGATAGTTAATTTGCTTGTTGTGTTATTTTAATAAATAAAAAAACGTGCATAAATGTAATATTTTTATTAGCCAGAAATCTCATATTTTTAGCACACACTGCACTAACATTGCCCGTGACATGATTTTTGTAACGTGATTAGATTGTAACGTGATAACTCGTAACGTGATCTTTGCTATAATTTTTTCATGATTCTTGACCCGTGTCTCCTGTGTCGTTGGTACCGTTCTTCTGTTACTCCTAATCCTGGTTTTTTTGCTGCAGGATTTATTTTAATAATTTTTTTTTTTTTACAAATACCTGTTTGTCAATGTCATGTTTACCACTGTCGTTTTGGCCAATATATTTTTCCCAATGTCATGTTTGTCAATGTCTTTTTGCCATTGCTGTGTTTGTCAAGGCCAGTTTGCCATTGCCATGTTTAACACTGTCGGGTTGGACAATGTTTGTCAATGCCTTGTTTGCCACTTACCAACAACCGCTTACCAATATCGTGTTTGACAATGTTTACCATTGTTGGATTGGCCAATGTATGTTTGCCAAAGTCTAAATTTGTCGCGTTTATCACTGTTTTATTTGTCAATGGTCAAGAGTATGTTTGCCTGTGTCATGTTTGGCAATGTTTGCCATTGTTGGATTGGCCAATGTATGTTTGACTATGTATGTTTGCAACTGCCGTATTTAGCACTGTCGTGCTTGTCAATGCTTGTTCGCCACTGCTGTACCTGACAATGTCTTTTTATCAATATATTTTTGCCAGTGTTTTTTTCTTTTTTTTTCTTTTTGCCAATATCTTTTTTGTCAATATCGTTGTTTACTTATTACTTTATTCTTTCTTTTATTTCTTTTATTGTTCTCAAAATTTCCTTCTTAATGGCTTCTTTTGGAACATATTATCTGCGAACGAACCAACAAAAGTTCTGGACAGTTCTTCATTTATATCAGCTGCAGATGATGCAATTTACTTGGGCTGGAAAATTAAAATTTTGAAAGCCTCTGCATATCTGATCTGTTAAGAAATTTCAAAGTTATTGTTGCCCCACGAATCCTACGACTCATTTTCTTACCCCCAGACCAGTTTTTTGCATCAATCAGTTAAGTACCAGACGTGATACACACTTGAGCAATCATGTCTCTTTTGATCCACGACTGACTGGGCAGAAGATTTTCTCGCAGTCATCACTTTGCCAAGCAAAGCTCTAGAATCCAATCTGTCCTGCTATTTAACCCATGGCTGGAGGGAGAAGCAACTGATTAATACTTTTCTCAAGAGTATTTGTCCGTAAGTGAAAGCAACGAATTCAAATCCAATTAGAACTCGGCTCTCCGATTTCTCGTTCTGAGCTGATATCCACTGCACCACAACACACATCGTTGCAATTCCTTCTGAATATCATACCAGATCGTAAATAGATTCTCAATTACTTTCCGACAAATGAATCTAGCTACTCGTTCGCTTACTATACAAGAACGTCTTCTCCAGGCAGATCGTCAACTAATCCACGATTCTGATGTTCAGTCATCGCCTTATGACATTCTTGAGAGAGATCCTTCCTTTTTGTCCTAGAGAAAACCTGTTTCAGATTTGAATCAACCCACAAGAAAGAAAAAAACGAGAAATACGAAGTATATATATATACAAGTCTCTGAAGTGAAGCCGTAGTATGTTTCGTATGTCCACGTCGGAAGCTGACGGTTACTGTGCAGCAATCTTCTGACTGAGTGGAGCTCAGAGCTACTATGAACTACTGACGCTGTATTCTCCGTGAAACCTCGGTATCTTTCGGTATCGCTCGGTATCGTTCGGTATCTCATGTTATAGCAGAACTATATGTATACTTCAGACGAGTCTATGTTCCTGAAAAAGGGGAGACCCCAAAACATAAGCTGTAGGGAGTTCGGTTAAGTATGACACAAGGCCAAATCAAAGAAACATTAAACAGCTCCCTACGGATTCAATACAAGAGGTGTAAAGGTCAACTTCTTTAAAAAAATACATAGAAAAAAGTCTGACAAAGACAAAAAGGCTTCTAAACAAGACGAAACCTTCTGTTGAATTGGGGACAATCGGGTTTTTCTCTGAAGAAAATAATAATTTATTGTCAGAATCAGCTGCACAACACACAGAATAAGTGTCTGGAAAACTCTATTACAGATCTTGCTGATGTCCATACCATGAAATTTTCAATCACTCAATCTCTCACGTAAGTGGTGAATTTCCCTACGCGTTTCCCTAATAACCTTTATGGACTCAGCTCACTGCTAGATCTCTGTTTCACTTTTATCCCCGACTCTTGTCATGCCATGCAGCTCTGCTCTCTTGGGAATTCTGATCATGCCGTGTTTTCCGTTAATATTTACTTCCACTCCCTTTCCTTCTAGGAACTTCTTACCTGAAGATTATTTTTACTGCTATCAAAGAACAGACTGAGTGGCGTTCCGTGACTTCCTTTGTGATGTCTCTTGGAACAAAGTTTTTAGTCTCCATGTTAAAGATTGTGCATCTGAGGTCTCTTGGATGAAAGCCGGCATTGATGCTTTCATTAAATCCAAAAATATCAGACTCAAACCTCATTATTCTCTTTGGTTCTCTCCTGCTTGCTTAACCACCATTTCTCACAGGAATCACTTCTTCCGGCTTTACCGGTGTCTTTTTGTCGCTGCACACAACGAATGTAGGTGAGGCCTTGTTACGAGCATGCATTTATACAAATCAAATTATATTAATAATGTCTAAAAAAAAGGCTAAAATTTATAGTAAGAGATTCTATTGCGTCCTACTCGTTATTACAAAAAAGTTTTAATTCATGAAGTAATTGTAAAAATAGGGAAATTAAAAATAGAACGTTTGAAAGATTCTACAATGTTCTAGGAAAATCTAGAGAATTTGAGAGATTTTGAGAAATATGCAAATTAGGTGTTAGCCCCTATAAAAATAGGTTTTGGGAAGAACGTAACCAGGATTAAAAAAAAAAGATTTGCTGACATTATCAACTCCGGCCCGATTCAGGATTTGTATATCCAGCCGAAGTATCTTTACTAAAAGTTGCAGATCAACTAAAACCTGAAAGAGAACCTCATGGAAATAAATGGGTAAATAGAATTTTTTGACTCTTTCATTGACCAAACAAAAAATTATTCTTTATATACACATTTGAGGAGTTCCAAAAATAGAATAGTCGCTAGCCTAATGTGTAAAAAATACTTCACCCACACCTTACCTCCCCCTTCGTAACACTTTGCCTGCCAGTAGTAAACTCTATGTTTTCTATTTGAATGCAAAAGTTGTATATTTGTAAATATTTTTATTTTGTGTTTTTTGTAAATTAAATATTTGTCTGTGGTTTAGCTCTGTGTTTTGGTCAATCATTTTTTTTCTTTTGTTACAACTTATAACACGTAACAGTTATAAAAGATTGTTAATAGATTGAAGCAGCGTATAGCATCCCTCAAGTTTGACTCTAAGGACTACAGGCGACTCTGTAAAAGTGTGCTAAACAACAGAAAACCTTCAATTCCTCCTTTAACCCTCTAGGGCCATTCGTATCATATTAGTGGGGGATCTGTTTATTACTTCATAACAATATAGAACTGATCCCCCACTTTATGACAAGTAGAAGCCTTAATCATATTATATTATTAACCCTCTAGGGCCATTCGTATCATATTAGTGGGGGATCTGTTTATTACTTCATAACAATATAGAACTGATCTCCCACTTTATGACAAGTAGAAGCCTTAATCATATTATATTATTAACCCTCTAGGGCCATTCGTATCATATTAGTGGGGGATCTGTTTATTACTTCATAACAATATAGAACTGATCCCCCACTTTATGACAAGTAGAAACCTTAATCATATTATATTATTAACCCTCTAGGGCCATTCGTATCATATTTGATACAGTATGAAAACAAGCCTTGAAAGAAATATTTTCCTGAAAAAATTTTTAAGAGAAATATTTTATAAATTTCAAATGAAAGCAGTACTGACTGCTCAGTCAATGAATACCAAATGTTTCCTTATAGGGAAATACCAAATGTTTCCTTATATGGAAATACTGTATCAAATATGATACGAATGGCCCTAGAGGGTTAATCAATAATTTGAGGTCCTCAAAGCTACAGCGGACATGACCGAGTGCTTTGCTCAGAGATTTTCCACCACATTTGATTCATTTGGAGTATCCTCACCTGACTTCCAACCTAGAACTGAGGTTCAACTGAGTGACGTTCACATTACCCCCTCGTTAGTTTCTAACATAATTTCAAAACTTGACCCCCATAAGTAGATGACGGAATCCCAGTTGTCATAAAGAAATGTGTCCTTGAACTTTCCTGTTATCTCAAAACTCTACAGCTACTGCCTGTCTGCTTCTTACTTTCCTGCCTGCTGGAGGTCTTCCTCTGTGGTTTTAATTTTTTTAGAACTCTGGAGAACCCTCAAACCTAATTATCGCCCTAATAGCCTCCTACCGATTTTTGGCAAATTGTTCGGGGCTATCATCAATACTGAGTTGGTTCGACATCTCACAGCCACAGAGTACACATAACAGGCTCTCCATAAGAACGGTGAACTGTTGCCCTGGACAGAGTCTGGCACGCCGGCCTTCTGTGCACGCAACAGGGCTATGGTATAACTGGACGTTTGTTTGATTTAATCCAATCGTTCCTATCAAATCGCGTAATGAAGGTGATATTGAACGGACATGATCTTATCATATGATCTTATCATATGAACGTGGGTGTTCCTCAAAGCTCTATCCTATGTTCTACGCTTTTTCTGATCTTTATCAACGATCTCCCTGATGTAATCAAACCCCAAGTAGGCATCTACGCTGATGACACCGCTATTTATTCCCGTCTCGATAAGAAATCTGCCGAGGCTGACAAAGCAAACGCCGTTGCTGTTATTGAAAAGAACCATCAATCTGTGGTGGACTGGGGTAAGAAATGGCTCGTAAATGTTAATGCTTCGAAAACGAAGCTGCTGTTCTTTAACCACCGTAGACAATCGCTCATATCCCTCATCAACATGAATCAGGCTAGTCTTCCTGCAAGCAATACACTACACCTCGGCCTCACTCTCTCGGCTTACCTCAAGTAGAACGACTACATTAAATCAATAGCAAAACCTACTGTGCATTGTGGTGCAGTGGATATCGGCTCGGAACTTGAAATCGGGGTGCCGAGTTCGAATTCCAGTTGAATTCATTGCATTCACTTCCGCGCAAATATCCTTGGGAAAGGTATTAATCCGGCTCTTCCTTCCAGTTATGGGTTAAATAGCAGGACAGATTGGGTTCTATAGCCTTGGCTGGCAACCAGTCTACCGCAGAAAGCAATGGCAACCTACTGCGGGAAAATCTTCTGCCTAGTCAGTCATGTCTCTTTCGAGACATGATCACCCAAGCGTGTATCACGTATGGCACTTAACTGACTGACTGTTAGGAGGTCGGGTCACTGTGTTGGTTCAACAAGTTTTTCTCGTCTGAATCCATCTTGCACATATACAAATCTGCCATATATTGAATAGTGCTGACCCATCTGGTCGTGCGCCCCTGCTATTCATCTGATGGTTCTCGACAAAATCCAAAGGAAAATCTGCAATATAATCGATCCCGATCTGGCAGCTCGACTTTAGTTATTTTCTTACAGACGAGGTGTGGCTTCCCTTTGTCTCTTCTACAAATATTTTCACGGTTTCTGTTTCGACGAGTTTAGCTCCCTGGCGCCCACTCTGCACAAATTTACTCAATCTACTAGACTGGCAAGTAGGTCCCACCCTTTTACTGTAAAAACAATCAAATGTAACCGCAACTTCTACTTTAGCAGATTTTTTTCGCGCACTTCTCGCCCTTCCGTATACTTGCTTCCCTGATAGCAACAATCTCCAAGAGTTTAAATGCAACGTCAATTGCCATCTCTTATCTGCTTGATTCCCATCCTTTCCACGACACCCGCTCTATCATGTTCTTCTCCCTTTCCACTCTACTCTCAGGCAGCTCTCTTTTTACCAATGTTTTCATCCTTCTCTTACCCATTCTACGATGCCCTAACCCTGTTCTCTTTTTCTTTTTTCTTTTTCGTTTCTTATGCAACCCTCGCGCACTAGTAGCAATAATGCCTTGCTTGGGGCGAAACGGTTATGAAAAAAAAAAAAGATGGATTGCCTACAATCCAAATGGGCTTACAGCCATATCAAGTTGAATACACCCGTTCTTGCTCAATCACCGAAGTTAAGCAACGTTGAGCCTGGTCAGTACTTAGATGGGCGACCACTTGGGAATACCAGGTGCTGTAAGCGTTTAGTGACGGATATGCGTTGTGGTACAGTGGATATCGGCTCGGAAAGAGAAATCGGTGAGCCGAGTTCGAATTCCAGTTGAATACCTTGTATTCACTTAAGCACTGGCACCCTTGGGAAAGGTATTAGTCCGTCCCTTCCCTCCAGTTAGGGGCTAAATAAGAGGGTAGGACTTGGGAACCTTGCCCTTAAAAACAAATCCCAATGAATCTTGATACTCGAACAGAAAAGGTTTTACTAGACACAAAACTTATATAAAAGCAACAATAAATTGTTGAAAGAAAAAGATATTACCAGCAATAAATAAAAAAAATTATTTGGCAATAAATGACCCGCCGAGGTTGATATGCCATAAAAACAAAACAGCAAACCAACCAACAATCCAAATGACGTTCCTCGTGTTCAAAAAGGTGAAATTTCCCAAAGCTAGTGGTTTTTTAAAAAATTAAAATCACCCGATTCTCCTCCAGTGAGTCGAAGGAACCATCACTATTCGCCACGTTGTGAATTTTTGATCCGAACAGCAGTTTCCGGTTATTTCAGGAAGGTCCGATGGTAAAGAATTAGATGGCTGGGTTCCACGCTGAAAGAAATCACTATTCGTGCAAAATAAGTCCTTGTCACAACCGCAAGACATAAAGAAGAAGAAATATAAGCAATACTTCCAGTTCCTGTACAAAGAGTCTTTTAAGACTACTGCTTTTATGTCGCTACTAAAGAAATTACACGAATACCAAATGTTTTAACTAGATTCACTCCTTTGGGGTCGGAAAGTAAGAGAGAGAGAAAGACGCACTCAGTCAGAAACAAATCCAACTAATCTAAGGAAGATAATTTAGGGGATATTCGTCTATTTACAACAACATAGCAGTTTCTCTTCTCGGCTTTGTTGACAGAGTTAGATTCGTACGGGCTTTATCTGTCTCTTAGTTCGGATCGGACTTCTTGACGCATGACAACCACAGACTAGACCAGCTGGTTCACCCAACCGTTTTCGCCGCGTTCTGCCGATCTCTCGTGGGAATCTTTCGTCTCTCGCGATCTCTGCCGATCTACGCCCATCTGCTCTACTCCAGCGTGAAGATCGTTTATATAGAGCGGGGCGGAGCTAAACAGTTTTTAGGCGCCGCCCACGAATTTTAATATGGAAATCGCCTTGACCACCATGCGTGTTCGCCTAATCTCCGAATCTCTGCGGGAGACTATTTTTCAAGTGGTACTAAAAATGAATTTGGAGTTCCCCGTGGTTTTTTCGCAGACAACTTCCACTTAAGTCTTACCAAAACCACTTATCTCGTCTGCGGACTTGGCTGGATTTGGTCCTTCAGACTACCCAAGAAATCCGATTCGCCATTTATCATAATTTTTACGGAATCGCCAATTATCATAAACATTACTTAACGAACCTATCCGCTAATCACTCTGGAATTATTACACTTAATTAACTAATAACTCAACCCCAGAAATAATTATAATAAAATGAGCTTATTTTTGGTATTACACCGGAATCCCTTCTACCCAACTAATTAGTACCTTCATCTCGATCCTTTAGAACTGTTGATGAATAATTCCACCGGCGGAGAGCTCTCTCTCTCTCTCTCTCTCTCTCTCTCTCTCTGTCACACTAGTTCTAATATGGAAAAAATATCACCAAATTCGCCCTTGCATTATGACACTAATTTTATTGTATTATGTGTAAAAAGAAGGCAAAAAGAGGGTGACTCATTGTGCCTTCTCAGTCGTTTTCCGTTGACATGAAGTGAAAAGAGCACATTGAATTAATTGCTATGTCTGCAGAAAAAGTTGGTTCACTATTTCGTGCTAGACAAATTTTCTCGCCAGAATCTATCTTAGGTCTATCGGTGGTTCTTTGCTTTGAATATTGAAGCCACATCTGATCTGATTCTTGATAAAATCCAAAGAAGCTGCAATGTTATTGATCCTGTCCTGGCATCTCGGCCTCAGTTCACTTTCCCACCACCCTAACATAACTTTCCTGTGTTTTTTCTATAAATATTTTATAGTAATTTTTATAATGAACCGATGACACCTAAACCTTATGAATTTAATAACAATACTAATATATGTGCGTTGTGGTGCAGTGGATATCGGCTCGGAACGAGAAATCGGGGAGCCGAGTTCGAATTCCAGTTGAATCCATTGTATTCACTTATGTGCAAATACCCTTGGGAAAGGTATTAATCCATCTCTTCCTTCCAGTTATGGGTTAAATAACATGACAGATTGGATTCTATAGACTTGGCTGGCAACCAGTCTACCGTAGAAAGCAATGGCAACCTACTGCGGGATAATCTTCTGCCCAGTCAGTCATGTCTCTTTCAAGACATGATCGCACAAGCGTGTATCACCTATGCAATTTAACTGACTGATTGAATATAATAGTTGAAAACATGATTAAGGCTTCTACTGGGCATAAAGTGGGGGATCAGTTTTATATTGTTATGAAGTAATAAACTGATACCCAACTAATTACTACTTAATAATATAATACATCTCCTCTCCCTCCAGTTATGGGTTATATAACAGGACAGATTGGGTTCTATAGCCTTGGCTGGCAACCAGTCTACAGCAGAAAGCAATGGCAACCTACTGTGGGATAATCTGCTGCTTAGTCAGTTATGTCTCTTACGAGACATGATTGCCCAAGCTTGTTTAACATATGGCACTTAACTGACTGACTAAATATAATAGTTGAAAACACGATTAAGGCTTCTACTGGTCATAAAGTGGATGATTCGTTTTCTATTGTTATGATGTAATAAACTGATTCCCCACTAATTGTCATACACATCTTCTCCCTCTATCTTGATTCAAATAACATAACAGATTGGGTTCTATAACCTTGGCTGGCAACCAGTCTACTGCAGAAAGCAATAGCAACCTACTGCAGGATAATCTTCTGCCCAGTCAGTCTTGTCTCTTTCAAGACATGATTGTCCAAGTGTGTTTCATGTATGGCACTTAACTGACTGACTAATATATCATTCAACAATAAAATTTATCAACAGAAAATATTTGTTCTTTTTGTTTTTATGTAAAAATATATTTTTCATTTGAATAAGAATCCCATTGATATGTTGTTAATAGTTCAAAACTCCCCATCAGCAAAACTCCCAACTTAAATAAACTCTACTAAAAGCAAAACTCTTCAGAAAAACTCTTCTTTCAGCAAAATTATAATCTCAGCAAAACTCTACTCTTAAAAATCTTCTTTCAGTAAAACTCTCCTCTTACTGAAATGTTTCTCCAAGAAACCAAGAGTCCATATGATTTAGGGTCTGTAATGTGATAGATACCGACTTGGCAGACCGCCTGCAGTCTCTCTCCCACCGGCGAGACGTGGCTTCCCTGTGTCTCTTCTATAAATACTTTCACGGCTTCTGCTCCGATGAACTTAGATCACTGGTGCCCCCTAAATACGAATTTGCACGAGATACTAGATTAGCAACTAGATCCCACCCTTTTACAGTGAAACCGATAAAATGCAGCCGTAACTTCTACTCCAAGTTTCTTTCCTCGCACTTCCCGACTGTGGAATTCTCTTCCAAACGATTGCTTCCCCGACGGCTACAATCTCCAGGAGTTTAAATGTAAGGTCAATACACACCTCCTAACACACTAACCTGCTCCCATTCTATCAAGCACTCTTCCCATCTGCCTAACCCTCATCCTCGCTATCCTTACTCATCTGTCACCTTTCTCCTGACATTCCCTATGTCTATCCACTCCTTCTCTTTACCTTCCCCTATGTAGCCCCATGCGCAATAGTGCCAGTGGAATGCCTTGCTTGGGGTGAGATGATTAAAAAAAAAAAAAAAAAAAAAAGAAAATATATCACCTTGACAAATCTCTCTCCTCTTAGCAAAATTATTCCCTCAGCAAATCTCTCCTTTAAACAAAACTCTCCACCTCAGCAAAAGTCTCCCTTCAGCAAAACTCTCCACCTCAGCAAAACACTCCCCTCAGCCAAACTCTCCCCTCAGCCAAACTCCCCACCTCAGCAAAAGTCTCCCCTCAGCAAAAGTCTCCACCTCAAAAAAATCTCTCCTCAGCAAAACTCTCCACCTCAGCAAAACTCTCCCCTCATCAAAACTCTCCACCTCAGCAAAAGTCTCCACCTCAAAAAAAATCTCTCCTCAGCAAAACTCTCCACCTCAGCAAAACTCTCCCCTCATCAAAACTCTCCACCTCAGCAAAAGTCTCCACCTCAAAAAAAATCTCTCCTCAGCAAAACTCTCCACCTCAGCAAAAGTCTCCCCTCAGCAAAACTCTTCACCTCAGCAAAAGTCCCTCATAAGCAAAACTCTCTTGTCAGCAAAAGTCTCTCCTCAGCAATTTGTCTAATTGGCTGGAGAGGTTTAAACATTATGAAAAACCAACAAAGACAAGGGAAATAGTCAGAATGAATCAATGTTTAATAGTAAGAACATCTTATTTCAGTAAAGAAGACAAATGTAGAACAATAAAACATTTTGGAGTTTATTTAGTCATGGAGGTTGTCCTCATTGATTAGAGATTAGCAATAGGAATATTTTGAAAATTAAAACCACTTCATTTTATTGAACGTCATGAAAAAGAAAAATAACATTTCAAAATGCAGTTGTTAAAAATGGAAATTGGAAAATGACATTACAAAAGGGTGCTGAAAATTAGACAACCTGTCCAAGATTGAAAACAGTTGGTCATTTGGTCAGATTATAGGTTAGGTTGGTCTGGTTGAGAACTTTTCAATAGCCCCTTGTAAAAGCTTTTAGAAAGTTTCTGATACTTTTTTAAAAATAAAAAAATAATGAATGAATTTTTAAACATTTTGTATTATATATTTTTCTGAATATTTTTCAAATATTACAAACTTTTAAAAAATAAGCAGATTGTAATTGTTATTTTACCATCTGTTAAATTTTTATTGAAATGTCAATTTAAGAAAAAAACAAAAACAAAAAAGAGCAAAAAGTCTGATAAAATGGAAAAGCAGTTACAAAATTTTCATCTTAGAAAAAGTAAGTAAAATACAAAGTGAGTCAAAAGTAATGCCCAGATTCTGGGGTCATTGTGCTGATTATTCCTTTTCTTAGTTACAGTAAAGCCTCAGTTTCGCATTGCTGGATTTAAGGAATATTCAGTTTAAAGAACCACTCATGGAGCACAGGGGCTGTAATGATAACAGTTTGTTATTTAGAAATTAAGAAACCATAAAGTATGTTGGAATAATCGTCTGGTTCGATCCTTTCATCTAGTCTTTTGAAAAGGTATTGAGGTTTATTTGGTAAATGTTCATTTTAGGTGCCAACGGCTTTTCCCCCTTCAAATTTATCCAAAATAGGATTATTTCTGTGCAAATGTATATGCTGAACTCAAATCAACAATTAGTTATTGAAAAAACTTACCTTTTTTGCTTTGAAAGTCCATAAAAAAAACGAACTATATCTCGCACTTTTTCTCTCCCGTAAGTCTCACGAAGTCATGTAATTAACTACAGAATGACATTCTATGTAGGCAGCAATTTTTTGTTGAATTTCGGTCGATTTTCTTCCTTTACTGAAACTTCTGGCGATGTACTTCCTGTTATGAGAGTAATAAGCGTAGAAACACAATAGCACATTACTTTCATTACCGAAGTACATCACCGGAAGAATCAGTAAATGAAGGAAAATCGACCAAAGATCTGTCAAAATTCATTCACATGCGCAGTACGTCATTCTGCAGTTAATTACATGAATTCGTCAGAGTTACGGGAGAGAAAAAGTGCAAGATATAGTTCGTTCTTTTTATGGACATTTAGATAAAAAAAAGGGTAAGTTTCTTCAATAACTAACAGTTGATTTGAGTTCAGCATATACATTTGCACAGAGATAATGCTATTTTGGATAAATTTGAAGGGGAAAAGCGTCGGGACTTACAACGAAAATTTACCGTTTATTTCTAGTTTCCAGCTTAGGATTGGGTTTCTAGTTCTTTCTAAATTCTATTTCAGCTTTATGCTTCTAAAATCTCTTCCATGGCCTTTTGTACAGGAGTAGAGGTTTATCCCTTTTTTCCTGTTTAGGACTGGGTTTTCAATTCTATCCAAAATCTACTCCAACTCTATACATCTAACATCTCTGCCTAAACTCTGAAATTTGATTTACTATTTATTTTTTTATTTTTTTGTCAAAAGGAGTAAATAAGTTCACCTATTGCCTGGTTCACACTTCTCCCAACATTTTTGAACAGGAATAGTGGATTATTCCTTGTTTCCTGTCTAAGATTAGGTTTCCAATTACTTTTAAGGTCTTTTCATCCACTTTTGCTCGCAGTGTCTTAGTGGAATTATCATCTCGCTTGGGATGAATTGATTTAAAAAAGTAAATAAATAATAACACTAATTTTATTAAATTTTGAGATAAAAAACAGCAATCTAACAGATATTGTAAAACTAAACCGGGTTTCAAAAGCCAGTGCTGACAACCCTGTTACCATAAAACCTATAAAAACAGATAGGATTATTTACATATGTTATGTACTGCGGCTGGATCTGGACAAACAATGAGAAACAGGTATATATAAAAATATACACTTTTATTTTTATTCTTTGTCGGTGAAGCTCGTATGGAGCAGGAGAGAGCTAGCAGGAGAGAAAGATTGTACATTGTAGGGATTAAATAAAAATATGAAATAAAATAAAAAACACTAAATAAAATAAAAATATAAAATAAAATAAAAAACACTAAATAAAATAAAAATACAAAATAAAATAAAAAACACTAAATAAAATAAAAACACAAAATAAAATAAAAAACACTAAATAAAATAAAAATACAAAATAAAATAAAAAACACTAAATAAAATAAAAATACAAAATAAAATAAAAAACACTAAATAAAATAAAAATACAAAATAAAATAAAAAACACTAAATAAAATAAAAACACAAAATAAAATAAAAAACACTAAATAAAATAAAAATACAAAATAAAATAAAAAACACTAAATAAAATAAAAATACAAAATAAAATAAAAAACACTAAATAAAATAAAAATAGAAAAAAAAACACTAAATAAAATAAAAATACAAAATAAAATAAAAAACACTAAATAAAATAAAAATACAAAATAAAATAAAAAACACTAAATAAAATAAAAATACAAAAAATAAAAAACACTAAATAAAATAAAAATACAAAAAATAAAAAACACTAAATAAAATAAAAATACAAAATAAAATAAAAACACTAAATAAAATAAAAATACAAAATAAAATAAAAAACACTAAATAAAATAAAAATACAAAATAAAATAAAAAACACTAAATAAAATAAAAATACAAAATAAAATAAAAAACACTAAATAAAATAAAAACACAAAATAAAATAAAAAACACTAAATAAAATAAAAATACAAAATAAAATAAAAAACACTAAATAAAATAAAAATACAAAATAAAATAAAAAACACTAAATAAAATAAAAATACAAAATAAAATAAAAACACTAAATAAAATAAAAATACAAAATAAAATAAAAAACACTAAATAAAATAAAAATACAAAATAAAATAAAAAACACTAAATAAAATAAAAATAGAAATAAAACACTAAATAAAATAAAAATACAAAATAAAATAAAAAACACTAAATAAAATAAAAATAGAAAAAAAACACTAAATAAAATAAAAATACAAAATAAAATAAAAAACACTAAATAAAATAAAAATAGAAAAAAAACACTAAATAAAATAAAAATACAAAATAAAATAAAAAACACTAAATAAAATAAAAATACAAAATAAAATAAAAAACACTAAATAAAATAAAAATACAAAATAAAATAAAAAACACTAAATAAAATAAAAATACAAAATAAAATAAAAAACACTAAATAAAATAAAAATAGAAAAAAATACTAAATAAAATAAAAATACAAAATAAAATAAAAAACACTAAATAAAATAAAAATAGAAAAAAAACACTAAATAAAATAAAAATACAAAATAAAATAAAAAACACTAAATAAAATAAAAATACAAAATAAAATAAAAACTATGAAATAAAATAAAATACAAAATAAAATAAAAATACAAAATAAAATAAACATAAAAATCTCGCAGGAGTCCTCTGACAAGAAAGACAATTGACGCATGCACAAAAAGAGAGGCTTCCTGGTGCCAAAAATAAACTCAATCTCTTTCTATGTTGGACTTTGGATGGTAAAGATGTGCCAAACTGTTTGGGAAGGAGTTTCCCCAACAAGAGGTCATTGGAACCAAAAATAAAACCAGTGTCCAAACTGTCCCTCTAGTGTCTCTGTATCTTTCCTTTTCTCTTAACTATTTATTTCAGCGGTGAAAGCTATTCAACAAGTTTTGGATGTTTAGGCGAAAGAACCAACCCAGCAGTACTAGCTATAACATTCCATAACATACAAAGAAGCCATTGGGAGTTGTTAGCCAATAATGTCTCTTCAGCAAAAAATTCTAGACTTTATATAATCTTAAAACTCCCATGCATTTCTGCTTTTTGGGGTTGTCACTTTGTTGACATCATCTACAACTGGATGTATCTGACAATCACACCTGGTAGGCCATTGCTTTTCATGCCGGTTGTTGCTTTTTTTTCTTGTTGCACTTTGTTGACATCATCTACAGCTGGACATATCTATAAATCACCCTTGTCCTTTGTAGTCCTTACCTACGGCTGGATGTAGCTGTCAATTACTTTTGATGTTCAAGGTAATATACTACGCATATACACTACCGGCCATAATTATTAGGCCATCCCAGTTTTTTAAAAGAAATGATGTATTTCATACTATTTTTAGTATTCATTGCCAAGTGGATAATTCTAAATAAAAAATAGAATTGTTCTTTTGTTATTATTACTTTGCAAAATTTTACAAGGCAAATAACGACAATTTACCCATCGCACTCTGAATTTTTGCTATATACACTACCGGCCATAATTATTAGGCCATCCCAGTTTTTTTTAAAAAAAAATGATGTATTTCATCCTATTTTTTAGTATTTATTGCTAAGTGAATAATTCTAAATGAAAATAGAATGATTCTTTTGTCAATACTGCATAATAACATGTGCATCAAATGAACTGTTCTGGTGTCCAGTTTTTGTGCTCTCTTCCCCATGCTAGTCTCTTCTTTTTATTGGTTGGCCAAAGCAAAAGCTTCCTGGCTGCCTTGTAAAATTTTGCATAGTAATAATAACAAAAGAACCATTCTATTTTCATTTAGAATTATCCACTTGGCAATAAACACTAAAAATAGTATGAAATATATCATATTTTTTAAAAAAACTGGGGTGGTCTCATAACTATAGCTGGTAGTGTACATATAATGATCTGGAAATTTTCTAAGCTTCAGTTATGAATAGTAGTAAATTAAGCACTGATTATTTCTACAGCACCACATCTAAAAATCCTCTCAGTGTAAGTAAAGGAAGTTTGGTTTCATTTTATATTTTTGTACAAATTTACGTAACATTGATCATTTGGTGATCTCTATAGCACTTTCTTCTTTGTGAAATGAGGTATTTATTGAATTCAAGGAACACACACTCTCCATAATTAGTTCCTTAAGTTGAATTCTGAATGTAGTTGTCAATGACTTGAAAACGTTTCCCTGAAAATTAATTGAATAGGTTGATGACACATTGCCCAGACTTGATATCACCAGATTTTTTTCTTTGGAAACTTACAAGTGACTTAATTTCTATTGCAAATCCTCAGAAATTGCAAGTTTGAATTACTGCAAATTTTGAGAAAATTCACAACAAACACTGCAAGCGTGTCTTCCACTCTGTGCTTGCTCAACTGCAATTCTGCATTGATGATAGGGGAGGGCACTTTAGATATTTCAAGTAAAACAGCTTGGTAAATTTCCTTAATAATTTTGCCATGAATAAACAGTTAAATAAACATGTCTTTCATTGTTTTATACTTTCTTGTAAACTGCATTACAAATGGCAAACCAACAATCAAAGACTAATTTTGGCTCACCCTGTATGAAAAAAAAATGACATTAGATTTTAAAAAAAAACAATAAACAATAATTGTCTTAATATGCTACTGATATTTTTCGTAATTAACAAAATGAATTTAAAGCATTTGAAATTTTCTTTATGCTAGAAATTATCTTCCGTAGATAAATATTTACTTTCTTACATCTTCTGGAAATAGCTTTATTATTTTATATATACAGCAATTTTTTTGCATAAAAAGTGTTTTTATGTTTATTTTTTAGAATAAAACTTTTTAAGAAAAAGATATTGTAAAATATTTTTTCACTTTATATATTTTTAATTATTATTTTAAAAATATCACTATTTTAGTTATTGACTGTCTTTTTAATTATTCTATTATATCTGGATGAGATAAGGGCTCATTAATAAAATATTTAAAAAATGCACACAGTTTTCCAAATATTCTTACTTTTAGCATGTATATATAGGTAACAGTAAGTAAAACAAGACAGAATGAACAAGTGATAAAATTCTTAAATTTCAAAAGTTGAAAAATAACAATAAAAGAGAATAAGAATCTTGATGGCACCAATTTTAGAGACATTTCTGTTCTACATTCTTGGAGGCAACTGAGCCAGTTCTTTGGAATAAAAAAATTGGAAACTGGAATCCATTAATTAATAGGAAAGAAGCAAACACTTTTTTTGGTTTTCTTTTTACAAAAGATATATAGAATAATGAATATATGATTTAGCCAGATATAAATTTAAACCATATACTTAGATATGTATAGTTAATAATTTGCACTTTTTAAAAACGTTTATATAATATAAATTTAATATGATATATATATACAGTACTGTGCAAAAGTATTAGGACAAGAACTATTTTATCTTTTATGTGACATATTGAAAGAAAATAAACAATTTAATTAACGTAATTTTATTTAATTTACTCAACAAATACTTCAACAAAAACAAATACTTGTTACAAAATAAATTTAATATTTACTATAATAGCCTTTTTCTTTGATCACAGCCTTCATTCTGTCAGGCATTGACATCACATGCCTCTTCACTGTATCTAATGGTATCTCCTGCCAAGCAGCTTGTATTTGTTCCCAAAGTGTGTCTTGCGAAGTAACATTAGATTTATCAATTTTTGTATCAAAAATATCCCATAGATGTCCAATAGAGTAGTTTCAAAATAACTTGTTTAATAGAAAATAGGAAAACTTAAATATAAGTTCTTTTTAATACATTTCTTTTACACCCAGTTTTAAATAATCAATATTTATTAGCAATTTACTTGGCTTTTCACCCTGTATTTGAATTTCAGTGAAGTTTTTAGGAAAATCACCCCTGTCCTGATACTTTTGCACACTACAGGTAATGTGCAAAAGTGTTAGGACAGGGGTGATTTTAAACTTTATTTTGATGCCTCATAAAAGATGAAACAGTTCTTGTCCTAATACTTTTGCACAGTACTGTATATATATATTATGTGCGATTGGTAAATTGTTGCAATTATTTTATTATTTCAAAGTGAAAGGCTATTATACTAAATATTAAATTTATTTTGTCACAAGTATTTTTTCTTGTTAAAGCATTTGATTAGTAAATTAAATAAAATTACTTTAATTAAATTTTTTATTTTCTGTCAATATGCCTCATAAAAGATAAAATAGTTCTTGTCCTCATTCTTTTGCACAGTACTGTATGTGTGTGTGTGTGTGTGTGTGTGCGTGTGTGTACATGTGTGTTTGATTGAAATCTATGACAAATTGGAAAGGTTTCAGTGTGGCAAAGTTTGTCATTTGGATGTCATGAGACAAAAGTGATATTTATGCCGATGCACTGATACATGAAGGACATGGATGTCAAGAATTTTAAATTTTAAAAAAATTAAAAAAAAATCTTTTGTTTACTCAATTTAATTTAATTTCTTTTTGCTTATGTTTTATCACACTTGCTTTAATCATTAGATCATCATAGGTCTTACAACCTTTCGCCTATCTTGGCAAACCTTGATAGCCAAAGGTAAAAAAAAACATAAACGAAAATGTAAAGAAACTATATAGACATGTATTTAAAGAAAAAACAATGAAATTTAAAATTTACAACATATTTTTCTCTTTGTGTGCATGTGTCGGCACCTCAATGTAAATGCCACAGATGAAATCCTAAAGAAGGAAATGTGTAATAGAGAAACATTTGCCTCTTTGTTATAGATTTTCCTAAAATGTTTCTCGGTATATAAAAATTTATATCTTGTTTGCACACACACACATGCACACACATATTGATGTATATATATATATATATATATAAATTTGTTTTATGTAAAATTAATATAGTATACATTGCAAGATGAAAATTTATGTTTCAAGATCTTACCTTGTCGTCAGGCAATGTTATTTTTGCAAACATAAACTAACATTGCCTGAAATATATTTTAAATTTTTGTGTTGCAATGTAAACTATATTAATTTTAAATAAAAAAAAATAAATTTAATTATATTATGCTCTACAATATTTTTTTGTATTGAGCACTTTTTCGGAAAATGTAAATGTTGGAGAACTCAGAATTTTAAAACTGTTAGTTCTCTTCACCTGAATATATATACACTCTGTCCATAAAGTTCTTGTGTACTTTAAAAACTTATTACTTTATTTGTATTTGCAATAGAATAATTTGCACACAGATTTATGGACACTATATATATATATATATCTGTGCAAAAGTATTAGGACAAGAACTATTTTATCTTCTATGAGGCATCAAAATAAAGTTTAAAATCACCTCTGTCCTAACACTTCTGCACACTACTGGTAGGGGGTGATTTTCCTAAAAACCTCACTGAAATTCAAATACAGGGTGAAAAGCCAACTAAATTTCTAATAAATATTGATTATTTAAAGCGAGGTGTAAAAGAAATTTATTAAAAAGAAGTTATATTTAATTTCTCTTATTTTCTATTAAACAAGTTATTTTGAAACTACTCATTATTCTATTATCCTTGGATATGACTGACTTTTTTCTTATTCCCCCATCTCGAATTGATAATTCTAATATTACTTCGCAAGACATACTTTGGGAACAATTACAAGCTGCTTGGCAGGAGATAGCATTAGATACATTAACGATGCTTGTGATGTCAATGCCTGACAGAATGAAGGCTGTGATCAAAGAAAAAGGCTATTATAGTAAATATTAAATATATTTTGTAACAAGTATTTTTTTCTTGTTAAAGCATTTGTTGAGAAAATCAAATAAAATTACTTTAATTGAATTGTTTATTTTCAGTCAATATGCCTCATAAAAGATAAAATAGTTCTTGTCCTAATACTTTTGCACAGTACTGTATATATATATATATTGGTGTATTTGGGCAGCAATTTCTCATTTATACACATTTGGTTGAAGATAATGAAAGTTTTTGTTTAAGATTTTTTTTTTTTAGGTTCAACTACTTTTTTGCTTTCCAGGCAAAACTTGAGTATAAATTATTCACAATTTTTGCATATTCCATTATCAAAAGATTTTGTCATAATTTAATAGGGTTGCTATCTATAAAAGAATATTTGATTTTTCTTTGACTGCTTTTGAGTGTAGCATAGGACACATGATAGGACACATATTGATGCTGTGTTTTTTTCAAAAATGAAGAAAAATTTAAAAATCTTATGGAGGTAACATTCACTGGTCTTCAACCAACATGCATATATATATATATTTCTTTTTTTTTTTTTAAATGAAAGAAAGAATAGATGCAATAAATTTTTTATTCCAAAAAGGATTTAAATTTAAACTTTATTTTTTTTACTTTTATATTTGTTTAATAAATAATAAAATATGAAAATTTAAAAATTATATATATATATATATATATATATATATATATAAAGTATGTATACAATATATTAACATATATATATATACATATATATATAATACATATATGTGCAAAATATATCATATATATATATTTATGTATATATGTTTGTGTGTATGCGTTTACGTTATTATTTTCCAATTCAAGCAAATAACAAAATCATTAACATTTTTAATTTAACAAAGCCAAATTCAGATCTATTTACACAAAAAGTTTGAAGCTTCAATTTGTTTGAAGAAAAGGATGAGACATCATCAGAGATATAAAATAAAGAAAAAAAAGGCTGCAACAGTTTAGCAAGTAGGAGACTGATAACAGGGGGCATAAGGTGTGAAAGTCGACCCCAAGATATAAAAGTTTGTTCCAAAGTTCACATAGTAGCAAATTTTTAAGTAAATAGTTTTTTTATTGATGAGCAGCCCATTGTACATTGAGGAGTCGTGGTAGTGGGAGGGGGTTCAGTCCCTGTTGAATGCAAGAAAGAGATTCCCTCTAAATCTATTCCAAAACAAAGGAAAACTTTTAAGTATATTCAATATTCATCGCTTTCTCTGTTTTTTGAAACACACACACATAAACATTCTTGTATAAAATCATTCTTTCTCATGGAACAGGGGTCAGCAACCTTTTGAAGAGTGAGGGCCAAAAAGCTATGTAAATTCATGGCGGTGGGCCAAACAGTTATGGCTCCAGTGTCATAGTGAAGAACCATGTTATTAAATATGTGAATAAATTTCTTTGTGTTTGAAGAAAGAAAGGATTCAATATAATTTAATATCTGACGGGAATTTTGTTAAAAAAATATTACATCTTAAAAATAAATCTTTCATAAATCTGTATTGAAAAAAAATTCCATTAAAATTGGTTTAAAACACTATTTTATATTCATTTAAAAGTGTCCGCTCACGAAAGCAGTTTAACAGAAATAGTGAAAGTGAAGCTGTACACTAATTTTGGTGATCCCTACAAATAAGAGATAAAAGTAAAACATTCTCCAGGTAAAAAGAAATAATTTAAAAAAATTTCAATGCAATATATTCAGACTATCAACTGTCACTTTGGTTGGGTTACCTATATTTATATTGTGTCCTGAGTTAGGTAGCGGGCCGGACAAGATTCACTCGAGGGCTGGATGTGGCCTGCGGGCTGGTGGTTGCCAACCGCTGTTATAGAAGATACATTTCTTCTCTCTCTGCTTCAGACATGCTGACTCTGTCTCTCTTTTTCACATTCTCTTTCTTTCGTACATACATATACACACTTTTTATCCTCTCCCCCAAGCACGTACTCTCTTTCACAAACATACTCTCCTTCTCTCTCTCTCTCTCTCTATGCTATTATTTCTTTTCTCTCTCTCTCTCTCTCTCCCCCATACATGCAACTCCAACCCAGACTCACTAGCAAATGCATTCACACCCAGACAGACATTCTCTCTCCTAGACATGCACGCAAGTACACATGCATCGATTTACGTTCAAAACATGGTTTGATCCAGAGTGAAATTAATTCTGTAATAAAATGCTTCATCAGTTTTAAATGTTTATTTCAAAAATTTGTCAGCTTTTTTGAAAAATAGGCATGAATTATAGATTAAGTTATTGCACTGTATAAACACACGGGACACACAAGGTACAATTAGACATGCGTGTGTATGTGTACGTACACACATGAACACATGTGTACTCAAAACATATACATATATATGAAGGGAGTGGATAAATGCTTTTCAGCCTGAACTATTTTGCAAAATCAACATTTCCCATCAGAATCAATGAAGTGGGTCAGGGCGATGAAGATTTTAGGTTTCTCATCTATCTATCTATCTATCTATCTATCTATCTATCTATCTATCTATCTATCTATCTCAGTCTGTTAATATCTATCTATCTATCTATCTATCTATCTATCTATCTATCTCAGTCTGTTAATTAATCTATCTATCTATCTATCTATCTATCTATCTATCTATCTATCTCAGTCTGTTAATATCTATCTATCTATCTATCTATCTATCTCAGTCTGTTAATATCTATCTATCTATCTATCTATCTATCTATCTATCTATCTATCTATCTCAGTCTGTTAATATCTATCTATCTATCTATCTATCTATCTATCTGTCTATCTATCTATCTATCTATCTATCTATCTATCTCAGTCTGTTCATCCTATCTATCTATCTATCTATCTATCTATCTATCTCAGTCATATCTATCTATCTATCTATCTATCTCAGTCTGTCTCTATTAATATCTATCTATCTATCTATCTATCTATCTATCTATCTCAGTCTGTTAATATCTATCTATCTATCTATCTATCTATCTCAGTCTGTTCATATCTATCTATCTATCTATCTATCTATCTATCTATCTCAGTCTGTATATCTATCTATCTATCTATCTATCTATCTATCTATCTATCTATCTATCTCAGTCTGTTAATATCTATCTATCTATCTCAGTCTGTATCTATCTATCTATCTATCTATCTATCTATCTATCTATCTATCTATCTATCTATCTTTTCTCTCTCTCTCTCTCTCTCCCCCATACATGCAACTCCAACCCAGACTCACTAGCAAATGCATTCACACCCAGACAGACATTCTCTCTCCTAGACATGCACGCAAGTACACATGCATCGATTTACGTTCAAAACATGGTTTGATCCAGAGTGAAATTAATTCTGTAATAAAATGCTTCAT
>JBBBDQ010002113.1:97500-100000 GCA_037127315.1 Ascarosepion bandense
CTATTCTTAAGTTTATTAAGATACATCTTAATTTGTTGATCAATAACGGAGTTAGGAAATCCAGTGTTAAGAAGTGTTTGCTTAATGTTGTGTAATTCTTTATAAAATATAGATTTCGAAGAAGATATCATTTGTGTGCGTTGGATTAAGTTTTTTATAACAGCTAACTTATATCGTTGGGGGCATTCACTATTATAATTAAGAAGACACGAGTTTATGCTAGTTGGTTTTCTATATAGAGAAGCAGTAACTCTATGTGTACTAGAATCAATGAATACATCAAGGGATATAATTTTTGTTATTAATATTAGGTTCTAATGTAAATTAGATATCTTTTATGACCCCTATTTTCTAATTATTATATGACATTTAGATTAAAATAATTAATGACAACAATGAACCTTCTATATATGTAAGATACATAGATGACATCTTCATTTTAGCTAAGAATATTGATCAAATTCAGTCACTTAAGTGCCATACGTGAAACAGGCTTGGGCGATCATGTCTCTTTCGAGACATGACTGACTGAGCAGAAGATTATCCCACAGTAGGTTGCCATTGCTTTCTGCTGTAGACTGGTTGCCAACTAAGGCTATAAAACCCAATCTGTCCTGCCCTTTAACCCATAACTGGAGGGAAGAGATGGATTAATACCTTTCCCAAAGGGATTTGTGCATAAGTGAATGCAATGGATTCAACTGGAATTCAAACTTGGCTCCCCGATTTCTCGTTCCAAGCCAATATCCACTGCACCACAACGCACATCCATTGATCAAATTACACAACTTAAAAACAAATTTAAAAGTCACTCCGTCCTCAAATTTACCAGTCTGATTATTCACGATAAGTTTTGTATGTAGATAGATAGATAGATAGATAGATAGATAGATAGATAGATATATATCCCAAATATGCAGACTTATAATTATCCCAAACTCCAAGTGAACCTTTCTGCCAACACTTATCAAGAGCTTCGTTGGCTTAATTATAAAGGGTAAAAAAAAAGGACAAAACCAAAGAATTACTTACAATACTGGGAGAATATACGTTCAGGTAGCCCTCCAAGAACTATAAGAACAACCCAAGCAGTTCTGGATTCAGCAATTGACCAACACCTGCTCGACAATCAAGCATGTGCCTCCTCATATGAGGACAATTGGTTTTCAGTTTTACACAGTGCTCGATCGGCATATCATCTTTGCGTTTTGAAGGCTACTTGCCTAAAGATCCAGCAGCCGAGCCTGTGCAGGCAGAAAGAGCATTTCCTTCGCTCCTTACAATTACTGGAGAGTTTGTGAGTGTAATATTTTTTCCTTTTTATTTCACTCTTGTTGAATTATATGTATACACCCCCCCTTACATTTTAATATTTTTTTTTTTCATTAACATTTACTTTTAAACGAGTTCCATCTTCTCCCAGTATTGTAAGTAATCCTTTGGTTTTGTCCTTTTTTTTTTTTGACCCTTTATAATTAAGCCGACGAAGCCCTTGATAAGTGTTGGCCGAAAGATTCCTCGGATTTGGGATAATTATGACGTCTATTTTATTTAAGGCTATTAGTGTTTTCTGTGGGTACAAATCATTATATATATATGTATATATATAGATCATGAACAGACTGAGATAGATAGATAGATAGATAGATAGATAGATAGATAGATAGATTATGGACTGCCTGATATATATATATAGAAAAAATTATTTAAAAGTTGTGAGTTTAAAATGTATTTTTTGACAGTATTTGTTTATTTCTATTATTATATTTTGTATTTCAGACCGTCCTCAGTCCTTCATCAGAAACAAATGATTTTAAAATTCAAATTAGAAACGTATTTTGTGAGAGCGTCTGTGGAGAGTGTCAAAAAAATAAATTTTTAAACTCACAACTTTTTAATAATTTTTCCTATACATATTAAGACAGTATACGTGGATCATCACTATGTTATTTGGATCCCACTATTATAGATATATATATATAGATAAATAGATATATTATGAACAGACTTTTTTTTATATATACTCTCTTACCTCTAATTTTACCTTTATTTCATACTACAAATTGTGATCTAATTAAAGTTTTATATAAAAAAGAAATGTTCTAAATTTTAGATTAAGGTCAAATATATTAAATATATTAAATATAATATATTAAATATATTAAATATATTAAATATAATATATTAAATATATTAAATATAATATATTAAATATATTAAATATATTAAATATAATATATTAAATATATTAAATATATTAAATATATTAAATATAATATATTAAATATATTAAATATATTAAATATAATATATTAAATATATTAAATATAATATATTAAATATAATAAATATATTAAATATATTAAATATAATATATTAAATATATTAAATATATTAAATATATTAAATATAATATATTAAATATATTAAATATATTAAATATAATATATTAAATATATTAAATATATTAAATATAATATATTAAATATAATAAATATAT
>JBBBDQ010002113.1:105000-137500 GCA_037127315.1 Ascarosepion bandense
ACCGATAAAATGTAACCGCAATTTCTACTCCAACAGCTTCTTTTCTCGCGCTTCCAGCCTGTGGAATTCCTTTCCACATACTTGCTTCCCCGACAGCTACAATCTCCAGGAGTTTAAATGTAAGGTTAATAGACACCTTTTAACACACCAACTCACACTCATTCTCTCAAATATTCTTCCTATGTACCTCCTTACTCGTCTATCAGCGTCCGTCTAACATTTTCTATATCTAACCTCTCTTTCTCTTCACCTTCCCCTATGTAACCCCCTGTGCTATAGTGGCAGTGGAATGCCTTGCTTGGGGTGAAATGATTAAAAAAAAAATTTCAATGTATTAAACAGTTCATGGATAAACAATAATGATAGTCTGTTTTGTTTACATGGAAAATTTTCAAAGCGACTACAAACGCAATGAGACACTGGAAGCAAAAATCATACAAGGGCCTCTTTACTATTTTCAGATATTTCTGTATAATTCTGGTAAATATATCTGTTAAAATAATATATCAGTGTTATTTTAATTTTTGCATAATTTTGATCACAATTCATCTTTTACACCCTGTATATATACAGTACGGTGCAAAAGTATTAGGACAAGAACTATTTTATCTTTTATGAGGCATATTGACAGAAAAACAAAACAATTTAATTAAAGTAATTTTATTTGATTTACTCAAGAAATGCTTTAAGAAGAAAAATATTTGTTACAAGATTAATTTAATATTTAGTATAATAGCCTTTTGCTTTGAAATAATAAAACACTGGCAATAATTTACCAATTGCACCTACTATATATATATATATATATATATATATATATAGTGCTGTTCAAAAGTATCAGGACAAGAACTATTTTATCTTTTATGAGGCATCAAATAAAGTTTAAAATCACCCCTGTCCTAACACTTTTGCACACTACCAGTAGTGTGCAAATGTATTAGGACAGGGGGTGATTTTCCTAAAAACCTCACTGAAATTCAAATACAGGGTGAAAAGCCAAGTAAATTGCTAATAAATATTGATTATTTAAAACTAGGTGTAAAAGAAATGTATTAAAAAGAAGTTACATTTAATTTTTCCTATTTTCTATTCAACAAATTATTTTGAAACTACTCATTATTCTATTATCTATTATTATTATTATATGACTGACTTTATTCTTATCCCCCCCTCTTGAATTGATAAATCTAATGTTAGTGCACAAGACACACTTTGGGAACAAATACAAGCTGCTTGGCAGGAGATACCATTAGATACATTGAAGAAGCTTGTGATGTCAATGCCTAACAGAATGAAGGCTGTGATCAAAGTGAAAGGCTATTATACTAAATATTAAATTTATTTTGTAACAAGTATTTTTTCTTGTTAAAGCATTTGTTGAGTAAATCAAATCAAATTACTTTAATTAAATTGTTTATTTTCTGTCAATATGCCTCATAAAAGTAAAATAGTTCTTGTCCTAATACTTTTGCACAGTACTGCATATATATATATATATATATATATTACATGTACTCATGTGTACATATGTATTATGAAGTAAGATAATATATATATATATATATATATATATACACTATGGACCATAAGTTTTGGAAATTTTTAGCAGAATCAAATTCGCCAAGTTTGTATATTTTGTTATTCTTAAGCAGATGTCAAGTAAAAAAAGTATTCTTTTCAACTTTAAAGTAAACATTTACTCAGTTTGCTACTTGACTCCTCTTATTGGGATCAAGTTTTTGCCGAAAATTCAGTTTTATTCAAATATTATAATTACAGTATAATTTATTTTTGTAAACCATATTACTACAGTATAAATGGCAAGGAAGAAACAGATCAGCATTGAAAAAAGAGCTCAGGTTGAAATTCTTTTGAAGGAAGGATATTCTGAACGTGTTATTGCTAAAAAATTAAGCCTATCAAAAAATGGCGTGCATTATTGCCTTCAATGACTTCGTGACACTGAGTTAAATATTGACAGAAAAAGATCTGGTAGGCCCAGAGTAACATCTATTGTAGAGGATAGGCACTTGATCATATCTAGCAAGAGGAATAGAAGAAAAACCGCTCTGGAATTAACAATTGAAATGAATTCTACTCGGCAACATCCAGTTTCTGTTACTACTTTTAAGAGACATTCTGCTGGGCTTAAAGGCTGTGTAGCAGTTAAGAAACCACTATTAAAGAAGGAGAATAAGGGATGAAATTGATCGTACAGTTTGAAATGAACTTCTTAAAAATAAACAAATGTTGTTTAAATGCTTGCAGGATGCTTGGAAATCACTTTTACCAACTTATTCTTAGAAAGAATGCCAAGGATTTGCTCTGCAGCAATAAAGGTTTGTGGTGGTTGAATTAATCTTAATTAAATCTGAAATTACTCTAAGTTAATTTTGGTTTTAATTATTGTACAATTCTGAGCAACAATGAAATATATCTATATTTATTCTTTTAAGACATAAAATTTATTTCTTTCTCTTAGAGAATAAATCTCAGTGTTCCCAAACTTATGGTTGGTAGTGTATATATATATATATATATATATATACACCCATACACAAATCTCTTAGAGAATAAATCAACGTGGTCCCAAACTTATGGTCGGTAGTGTATATATATATATATATACCCATACACAAATCTCTTAGAGAATAAATCAAAGTGGTCCCAAACTTATGGTCGGTAGTGTATATATATATATATATATATATATTTTTTTTTTTTTTTTTTTTTTTCTAAACATATACTGTTAAATATAAGAGGCAATGAATGTCTATTATGTTTCATCATGAGCTGTTCTAAACACCGTGTTTTGGCTTTAATTTCAGGTAAAAATAAAGAAAAAATTCTCCAACATTTGGATATTTTTTATTATGTTGGTTCTAAGCTTTTGGCTCACATGAGCCATCTTCAGAGAGGTTACAGAAATGTTAACATAAAAACACCCACCACCAAAAATTTTTTTGTCTTATGTTGACATAAAACTTTGCAAAGCAATGATAACAGTTACCAAATAGCAGATGCAGTTCGTAAATTTGTAATGCGGTTCTATGACATCACACCATGTGAGAGCTCGAAATGTTAACAGAACCATATATTTCAATGCAATATAATGTGTTATGACCAGATTTAAATATGATTTTATTAAGTGTGGGTTGTTTGGATTTAATGTAGATGCCCCGCAATATCTGAAGGTTTTTTTTACTGTGTGTATAAGTGAGTATTATTGTGTTGTTTACTAAAATCTGTATAAAATTACTTACATGGCTATGTTTTTCTAAGGAATGTTGTTTAATTGAACTCTGATCAGAAAAGTGACAGGTAAGTCTACAGGAGATGTGGTTGTAGTAAAACCAATATAAGTAATGGGTTTATTATTAGTACCAGAGATACAATCTCTGAAAGGGCATGTAAATTGATACACTACATTGGTTTTCTGTAGAGGATTTAGTTGTGTGGTTGTAGGGTTATTAGAGACTATGAGGTCAATTGTTTTGAATTTTTTATAATATATGATCAGTTTAATTTGATTATTATTATTTATTGGTTTAACATTTCTATGTATTTCTCATGTGAGCCAAAAGCTTAGAACATAATAAAAAAATATTCAAATATGTTTGCTATTTTTGGTGGTAACTGTTATCATTGCTTAGTAAAGTTTTATGCCAACACAAGATAAAATAATTTTTGGTGGTAGGTGTTTTTATATTAACATTTCTGTAACCTCTCTGAAGATGGCTCATGTGAGCCGAAAGCTTAGAACCAACTTAATAAACATTATCCAAATGTTGGAGAATTTTTGTCTTTATTTTCACCTGAAATTAGAGCCAAAATATGATATATTTAACAGTATATGTTTAGAAAAATATCTCCTGCATGGTATGCTAAATATATATATATATACTTTTAAATCAGTGTGTAAATAAAATAACGACTACATGATTGCAAACTTTACAAGTGGAATTTGAATTTTCTTGTTTACCACTTGTTTTTTTCACAACTCTTAATAAGGGCTTTGCCCCTACCATTTCTTTTCAAAAGGACGGTGCACCTGAACATTATTCACGTGTCATCAGGTGCTTTTCAAATAGAAAATTACCATATCAATAGCTTGTGAGAGTGTAGCCCCTTCAAATTCCCTGATATCACACCCCCATTTATTTTCAGGAGGAGCTCAAATTAAGAATGTAGTTTTCAACACAAAACTGGAAACACCTGAAACACAGCAAAATGCTGTTTGCCATTTTAAAACATAGTAGTTATTTTGCTTACTTCCAACATATATATATATATATATATATATATATAGGAAAATTTATGTTAAGAAAATTATTGACAAAGTAGGAAAAAATTTTTGGTGAGACATGTTTTATTCATTATGATGTCATCAATCTAAAGTGTTGTTCTCATTGAAGTAACTAAACATGTACATGAAAAACCCAAAAATTTTAATTTAAAATTTCCATCATTCCATCTCCACATGTGTAGTTCTACCAATTGTAACATTAATTTGGTATGTTGAACTCCTAAATGATGAAAGGCATCACACAAAACTTATTTTCCACCTTGTCCTTAATTTTCATTATATATATATATATATATATATATATATATATAGATAAATATACATATATATATATATATATATATGTATGTATGTATGTATGTATGTATGTATGTATTACATAATTATGTATGCATACATAGATCTATCTATCTATATCTCTCTCTCTCTCTCTCTATATATATATATATATATATATATTAGAAATTATACTCTAGAACATGTCCTAACTACCATCTACTACAAAGGTGTACATTTTGTTTCGACATTGAAAGAACAATATTCATAATAAATTTTCATTGCTGTATTTCTATATTAAGCACTGTTTTCAATTAATGTTTTGAATGCTGTAAATAGTTTCTTCATTCCTTATTCATTTGGATATATATATATAAAGGAAAACTAAACACTTCATTTAAATTGGTTATAAATTATAATTCATTTCAATAAGCTAAATAAGCTCATTTCATCAGACCACATATTATTCATTCCATTTGGTACAAAAAATTTTGCCGGAATATATATATATATATATATATATATATATATATATATATATATACAAGTAAAATCGACACATAACTCATCATCTAAAGTGATTATAAGCTATAATTTATTATGATGGGTAAGTGTTTGTTGTTTTGTAACCTGAAGAATGGGTAACAAAATTTTCCCATCAAAATAAATTTATAACCACCTCAGATGATGTATTGATTTTTCCTATCATTTTTGTATATCATTTTACTCTGAATAATATCCAATAAGCTTTCTATACAGATCTATCTCTTAATATTTTATATTAAATACATTGTTTTGGATTATCCTCTCTATTTAAGGATTTGACATCATTAACACACACACACACACACACACACACACACACACATATATATATATATATATATATATATAAAGAAAAGAAAAGAGTAAAACCTTTTATACCAACATGCTTCAATCCTTGAGGAACTTTATCAAGGCGCCATGTTCCTGAAGGAAAGAGATGCATTGGCACAAAAGTTTTTCCTCTTTTTTCTCTTCTATTTATATCTGAATTTTTACACATCCACACACAAACATGTTCACACATAACTTTCTCTTGCTTGCTTTCTTTCTCTATATAAAATAATATTTTTATTTTATTTACCAATTTAGAATGCTGTTTTGCACTCACAGAATTTTCAAAATGATTGGCTGTTTATTAATACCACTCCCAAGACCTACTGGACATTTTTATAGAATATACATAAGAAAAAGAATAAACAAGTAATATATATATATATATTCGTGTAAAATACTTTGTACAATAAAGACGGAAGCTGATGATGGTTCACCTGAAATGGGCCTAAACTTCCGATTTACCATGAAATAACGTGTCTGCCTTAATTTTTCTTATATATATATATATATATATATATATATATATATATATGCATAGTGGATAGAAGATTATTTGATACTTTGAAAAATAGTTTTCAAATTTATAGAATTTGGAAAAAAATCTGATATTTTTTTCATAATTTTTAAATGTTATATTTACTTTAAATATTTTTAAAATTTAAATATCTTGCATTATTCTTGGTTCAAATTTGACCCTGAATGTTGAAAGCAAACTTTCTATGTATCAATAGTATATTTGCCTTTATTGTTTATAAAATGGATAATAAATATTAATATTATAAAGCATTATAAAAATTACATTGATAAATCATTGTAAAATATCAATTAATTAGTTAATATCTAATATGGAATAATATAACATTTAGAATATATTTGGTAACAGAATTCAAGGGGTTTTTAACGGCACAAAAAGAACCTTTTATGATAATTATACAAATTGACATAAAATATTTACTTTTTCATTGGCTTTTATCAATCAGCCCCATAAATTAAAGATCTGAAAAAAAAAAAAAGGATAGGACCATTACTGAGACTTCTAAAATTTTAAATCTTGACACTGAACACATCCATATATATATATATATATATATATATATATATATATATATATATATATATATGGCTATTTTGACAGGTAAATTTAACACTGATTTCATCAGAAAGACCAAAACATTATGGGAAAATAAATTAATTTGCTTGAGTGTGTGTAAAAAAATGAAAGTCAGGGTAGGGAAAAATAAAAACAAAAACAAAAAAAGAACAGATCATTGCAACCAGAACATGTTAGATCCTACACGTGGATGACAGTAACGAAAAGAGATATAATAAAATAAATTAAATATAAAAATAAGAATAGAAATAAAGAAGAAATTGACCATATGAAATTATGGCTTTACATATATATATATATATATATATATTTTGCCTTGTCCTTTTCCTTAATTCCCTTAAAATTAAAGCCAATAAGAACCCTTGATAAGAGTTGGCTGAAAGGTTCCTCAGGTTTAAATAATATGACGTCTCTTCTTTTTAAAGCCATTAGTAATTTCTGTGGGTACAAATCGTTATTTATATATATATATATATATATATATATATATATATAATCAGTTATTGTAAATCACCTGAAGACACCGAAATTTAGAAACCTGGGTTGCATAATAACTTGTTAATGAAAGAAAAATAATCAAAAGTTCTGCACTATACTTGTATTGAACACCTTTTAATACAACTGTGTATGATCTATATGTATATATATATATATATATAATTATTATATTATATTATTATAATATATATATATATATATATATATATATATATATAATGTTTTGTTTGAACATTATTTTTAATCGATACTCATATTAGAGTAAATATTTTGTTTTTAATTAAACAGTATATTTATATATATATGTTTCTACCAGCCTGATATATATGTATATAAATATACTATTTACTTAAAAACAAAATATCTACTCGAATCCGAATTCTGATTAAAAGTAATGTTCAAACATATACAAATTAAATATGTCGGTTGTTAATTCTATTTCATTAATCTCTGGAACTTTCCGGAAATATATATATATATATATAATACAACTGAGAAAATATGTAAAAATGTATGAGAATTTGATGTAATTTTTCAGGCTAGCAGAACTTCTGCCAAAAAAGCATTTGATAGATAACTCAAGCTCTACTATTCAAATAACCAGGAAAGTTCAAGATACTTTTATTTTACTCAAGGGTTTTCTTTTTAATTGCTCATCAATGACAGAGGTTTGACAAATTTATCAATTAGCAATTTATAAAATTATCAGGTTTATCAAACATCTTGTCTAGATGGCCTATATATATATATATATATGTATATATTGTTTAATATTTACATATATAGGGAAAGAGTGCTTAGTATCAGAGGTAGAGTATTTATAGAGTCGTTGAGGACAAAGGAATCAACACCTTATAATGATTTTCAGTGTCATGCTTCAATGGAATCTTCAGTTTGAAAACCTTGATCTGAAGATCACATTGAAATGTGAAACTGACAGTCATCAGGCAGTGTTGATTTCTATGTCCACACTGTCTCCATCTCTCTCTCACTCTCTCTTTATATATATATATATATATTTTATTTTATTTTAATCTGAAATGAAAATGTAGGAAGGTAAATTCCAAGAACCTGATCCTAATTAATATTAAAAATTTGAATATTAAAAAATGATACAGGAGGAGAGCTCAATGTAATTAAAATTACAGAGTCAATATAAATTAAAATAAATTTTCAAAATTCAAAAATGTTGAATGAACATTTCAGCATTATATTCCACCCCTTCCCTTTCTGTTCTGTTTTGTTTAACCCAATTCTCAATTTAACGAGCTCCCATTTCCTTAACTCTTTTCGTCTATTAAGCTAGACATGCCAAATTTCCATCTCTTCACTTACAACTCTGTCAAAAAGTAAAAACCAAAAATTTTTTTGTGATGCATATTTCTCAAATATTAACCATCATTTTTTTTTTCTTCTTTTTAATCTTCTTTTTTTTCATTTTGATGTCGACTGTTTTGCTGAGGAGACGTGAATTCTCTCTTAGGGATTTCATGTTGAAATGTTCATTCAACATTTTTGAATTTTGAAATTTTATTTTAATTTATATATATATATATATATATATATATATATATATATATGAGATTATATATCATATAAAATGTGATAAAGCAGGTAGCATAAATAAATGATAAAATGTTGAAATGATGATAGAAGGGAGGTGAGAAGTTACTTTTTGTGGTCTGTATTTTAGACTTTATCTTGTGACAATTGATAGATTTATGGCAAATAAAACAAAGAGGATTTTACAAGATTTACAGAAATACAAGTATGGAATTGACAACTTTCCATCTTGGCCAAAAAAAAAAAATGAATCTCCCAAAACATCTGAAAAAAGACAATTGATAAAATATTTTCACACACTTATTATTTCTTACATTTTATCTCTCTCTCTCTCTCTCACTCTTTTCTCTTTCCTTTTTTCTCTCTTTCTCTTTCTCTATCTCTCTCTCACTCTTTTCTCTTTCTTGTTTTCTCTCTTTCTCTCTCTCTCACTCTTTTTTCTTTCCTTTTTTCTCTCTTTCTCTATCTCTCTCTCTCTCACTCTTTTCTCTTTCCTTTTTCTCTCTTTCTCTATCTCTCTCTCTCTCACTCTTTTCTCTTTCCTTTTTTCTCTCTTTCTCTCTCTCTCTCTCACTCTTTTCTCTTTCCTTTTTTCTCTCTTTCTCTATCTCACTTTTGTTCTCTCTTTTCATCTGTTTTTTTTTTATTTTATGACCAAGAAATCTGAATGTTCCAATTTCTTTATCTCGATTTCATTTTTAAAAACGCATCGTTCAATTCGAGATTTTGGACTTCCCGTCTTTTTCAGCCAGTCTTTCCTAAAAAAAGAAAAATAGAAAAAGAAAATTAAGAATTTTCCCTAAAGAAAGAAAAAAGAAAAAAAATTAATCAAGAATTTTTTTCTAAAAAAAGAAAAATAAGAAATAAAATTATAATTAAGAATTTTCTTGTGGCAAGAGATAAAAAAAATTATTGCTATAAACAAACTCACCCCAAAATATTTCAGATCAAAGTTATCAATGGTTAAAAAAAATTATTCCAATTTGCAATTGCTTCTATGATTTGGTGGGTATTAAATGTGATGTGGACTGCTGATGGGGGCCACGGAATGATAACGCGAAACATGGTGGTAAGGTTAACAACATATATTAAGTCAAAAATAGATACAAGAGGAAAGAGTAAATATAAGCTTGCCTTACTAGTGACAGACAGACAGACAGACAGACAGACTGTGCTGAGCTGAACTGAAGCCACGAGAGTGATTAAGATTCCGTAGTTAAGTGGGTAGCGCCCCACAATAAAATGTCGTGTTAAAATCAAACTAACTTCACATCTGTATTCACATGATAAATGCCATGATTTTTTATCACATAAATACAAATCTGAAATTAGTTTGTGTTAATTAACGTCAAATTTTAACAAAAAGGAAACTTATACTTAACATCTGGAAGAGGCAGTTGAAATTTCTGAGCCAGGTAATGAGGAAGGAGGGATTGGAAAATCTGATGCTCACAGGACAGATTGAGGCAAAGACGGACAGTGAAAAACATTGTGTGAAATACTTGATAGGCTTAAATAAATGGATGGTAAATCAGGGCTTAGGAGAAATAACAAAAAAAAAAAAACTTATTAAGAGCTGCAAGGGGCAGAAAGTTGTGGAGGGCCATGATCGTCTACTTCCTAAAGAAACACAAGACATAAAAGAAGAATTTATGTGATGTCTGAATTTCCAAAAGAAAATGTTAGTAATAGATTAATTGAACTAACATTGCCATCATTATTGTTCTGATTACACACTCCTCAATGGTGTTTTGAACAGGAGTAGAGATTTATCCCTTGTTTCCTGTTTAGAATTAGGTTTCCAGTTTCTTCTAAAGTCTACTCTAACTCTATATTTTTAACGTCTCTTCCATGGTCTTTTGAACAGGAGTAGAGATTTATCCCTTGTTTCCTGTTTAGGATAGCGTTTCCAGTTTCTTCTAAAGTCTATTCTAACTCTATATTTTTAACGTCTCTTCCATGACCTTTTGAACAGGAGTAGAGATTTATCCCTTGTTTCCTGTTTAGGATAGGGTTTCCAGTTTCTTCTACAGTCTACTCTAACTCTATATTTTTAACGTCTCTTCGATGGCCTTTTGAACAGGAGTAGAGGTTTATCCCTTGTTTCCTATTTAGGATAGGGTTTCCAGTTTCTTCTAAAGTCTACTCTAACTCTATATTTTTAACGTCTCTTCGATGGCCTTTTGAACAGGAGTAGAGATTTATCCCTTGTTTCCTATTTAGGATAGGGTTTCCAGTTTCTTCTAAAGTCTATTCTAACTCTATATTTTTAACGTCTTTTCCATGGCCTTTTGAACAGGAGTAGAGATTTATCCCTTGTTTCCTGTTTAGGATAGGGTTTCCAGTTTCTTCTACAGTCTACTCTAACTCTATATTTTTAACGTCTTTTCCATGGCCTTTTGAACAGGAGTAGAGATTTATCCCTTGTTTCCTGTTTAGGATAGGGTTTCCAGTTTCTTCTACAGTCTACTCTAACTCTATATTTTTAACGTCTTTTCCATGGCCTTTTGAACAGGAGTAGAGATTTATCCCTTGTTTCCTGTTTAGGATAGGGTTTCCAGTTTCTTCTACAGTCTACTCTAACTCTATATTTTTAACGTCTTTTCCATGGCCTTTTGAACAGGAGTAGAGATTTATCCCTTGTTTCCTGTTTAGGATAGGGTTTCCAGTTTCTTCTACAGTCTACTCTAACTCTATATTTTTAACGTCTTTTCCATGGCCTTTTGAACAGGAGTAGAGATTTATCCCTTGTTTCCTGTTTAGGATAGGGTTTCCAGTTTCTTCTACAGTCTACTCTAACTCTATATTTTTAACGTCTTTTCCATGGCCTTTTGAACAGGAGTAGAGATTTATCCCTTGTTTCCTGTTTAGGATAGTGTTCCCAGTTTATTCTATAGTTTACTACAACTCTATACTTCTAATGTCTCCTCCCCAACCTTTTGAACAGGAGTAGAGGTTCATTCCTTGTTTCTTGTTTACGATTGGGTTTCTGGTTCCTTCTAAATTCTATTTCATCTCCATACTTCTAACATCTCCACTTAAGCTCTGAAATTTTATTCATACTTATTTATTTTTCGTCATTAGGAGTAAATGACTTTTCATTCGCTTTCACTCCCTGCAACCTCTTGTGTCTTAGTAACATAATTACATTGCTTGGGGTGAACTGATTATAAAAAACAAAAACTTATATATCGGCGAAATTGCTTTCTGGCCTTTTCAGTACTAAGACACAAATGAAAAAAAAAAGAAACAAGTAGAACTTAACATGTTTTACTGTATTTTGACTAAAATAAAATGTTTTCTGGATTTTTCTTTGTGAATTTAAGCACATGATGTGCGTTGTGGTGCAGTGGATATCGACTCGGAACGACAAATCGGGGAGCCGAGTTTGAATTCCAGTTGAACTCCTTGCATTCACTTATGCACAGATACCTTTGGAAAAGGTATTCATCCGTCACTTCCATCCAGTTATGGGTTAAATAATAGGACAGACTGGGTTCTAAAGCCTTGGCTGGCAACCAGTCTACTGCAGAAAGCAATGGCAACCTACTGCGGGATAATCTTTTGCCCAGTCAGACATGTCTCTTTTGAGACATGATCACCCAAAGCGTGTATCACGTATGGCACTTAACTGATTGACAGAATATAATTGTTGAAAACATGATTAAGGCTTCTACTGGGCATAAAGTGGGAGATCAGTTTTATATTGTGATGAAGTATTAAACTGATCCCCCACTAATTACTACTTAAAAATATAATACATCTCTTCTCCCTCTAGCTATGAGTCAAATAACAGGACAGATTGGGTTCTATAGCCTTGGCTGGCAACCAGTCTACCGCAGAAAGCAATGGTAAACTACTGCGGGATAACCTTCTGACCAGTCAGTCATGTCTCTTTTGAGACATGATCACCCAAAGTGTGTATCACGTATGGCACTTAACTGACTTACTAGATCGTGTATTGTGGTGCAATGGATATCAGTTCGGAATAAACAATTAGAGAGCTGAGTTTGAATCGTAGCTAAATTCATTTTATTCACAATCATTTCACCCCATGCAAGGCAGGGATACCACTGATCTGCAGAGGGTAACAGTGAGAGAATAAAAAAGATACAGGAGGAACAATAAGAGATGGTTAGGAATCATGGAGGTTAAAGATGACAATTGACATTGCATTTAAACATTTGGAGATTGTAGCTATCAGGGAAGCATGCAAATGGGAGTGAGTTCCACAAACGGGAAGTGAGAGAAAAAAACTGTTAGAGTAGAAGAGGGGGTTATATTTAACTATTTTGATGATAAAAAAGATGAGAGCATCTGACCAGATATGGCAACAATATTTATTGCATGGATGAATGACAGAGTTATAAATATGCAAGATGGCTTCTGATAAGAACCTCAAGATGAATAGCAGGCGCATATGACCAGACATAACAACAGTATTCAATGCACAAATGAATGATAGATTTATAAATGTGCAAAATGAATTTTAAGAAAAGTGAAAAATTCTTCAAAATGAATTTGACAAAAATGAAAAATTCTCTTCTCCCTCTAGTTATAGGCTGAATAGCAGAACAGATAGCCTTGGTTTTCAACGAGTCTACCACACAAAGAACTGGCAACCTACTGTGACAAAATCTTGTGCCTAGTCAGTCATGTCTCAAAAGAGACATGATTGACTGATCATGTATCATGTACGGCAATTAACTGACTAGGTTGGTAGCTCGCTCTCATGATTTGACATTTGATATTATTTGATGCAACCCTAAGTTCTATCCTAACAGTTTTTTCTCATGTGCTTCTTACTTGTGATACTGTCTTCCCTTTAAAATCTTGTTTTTTTTATTAAAACTCGCTTCCATATTCTTGCTTTCCTGACGGCTACAACCTCCATGAATTTAAATGCAATGTCAATACCCATCTCTTAACCACTTGACTCTAGTTCTTTCTGCATCACCCTGTATATCTTTTCCTTTCTATCTACCTTTGCAAATGTCATCACACTTGTATTCCCATCCTTCTTTTGCTCCTTTCTAACTGGTTCGTCTTTCTCTTTACTCTCTTCCTATCTAATCTTTTACTCTGCACATCAGTGGCATTACCGCCTTGCTTCGGGGGTGGGGGTGGGGAGAAATCAGATGCAGTCAAAATGGTCAGCTCCCTGTACTACTCAGGTAAGTACCTCATTACTCATGATATCCCCAACCTTCATGAGAACCAGATCTGGCCAAAAACGGAATACTGTGGTCATATTGGGTCAGGAGCTACACACTCTTCATTTTGATAGCATTCAAAAGTATCTTTGAGTTGCTGTTGGAAAATAATTATTTTCCATCCTTTGACCTCTCTCTTACAGGTGGGATATTAGCAAGCCTCTCACTGTCCTATCGACACTTCCATGAAAAGTGCTCAGATGAACTATTTTCCTCACTTCTGTCAGGTCTAACATTCACAGCTAGGACCTGCCATGCCACTTACATAGTAGCAAACCATCCACACTCTATTCGTATTTCATCAGTAAGTTCCTTTCAAACAGCTTTTTCCTGCAAGCCTCTTCTCTGTAGAGGATGTTCTCCCAAGAGGATGTTTCCCCAATCACTACAATCTCAATCAGTTCAAGTCTAGAGTTAACAATTATCTTCTCCTCCTATCTGTATAAATTGCTACTTAATGTAACACTCTACCTGGAGTGGCTCCTGGGCCTCATAAAGAGTGAAACTTACTGTAGAAAAACTAAAAATCACAGTCTGTTAGCCTCTGAGAGATAAAGTTTGGAGCCCTAAAAAACTGGTTACAGACGATGGACATGATTGACGATTAAAGGAGTAAAGAAATGTGAATACGAATCTGCAGGTAAGGGAATTTGGATATTCATGTAGGGGAAGTGTAGATGTACATGTAAGGGAATGTGGCCTCTGCAACAGGTGTCTACTCGTGCAACCAGACTGGCAACTGGGTCTCACCCATTCACAGTTAGATCAACCAAATGCAGACGACAATTCTACTCCTGCAGCTTCTTTTCTCGCACTTCCCGCCTATGGAACTCGCTTCCATATTCTTGCTTTCCTGATGGCTACAACCGCCAGGAATTTAAATGCAATGTCAATCTCCATCTCTTAACCACTTGAATCTAGTTCTTTCCACAGCACCCTGTATATCTGAATGTGACTCAGAATGCAAAAACCAGCAATCAAAGTTCCAATTTCAAGCAGTGTTCGTTGTGTTCATTTTCACACAAACACATTTAAGAAAACTATGAAATCATCTATTCTCCCCTCCAGCTATGGGTTAAATAGTAGGATTAACTTGGTTATCTTTCCTTGAGTAGCAACCAGTCTAGAAGAAGAAATGCTCTGAATTCAAAACCTAAACGCACCATTGATGTGAGAGCTGCAATATATAAGGTTCCTTTGTAATCCTATGCTTTTCTCATTCGATCACCGAAGTTAAGCAACGTTGAGCCTGGTCAGTACTTAGATGGGTGACCGCTTGGGAATACCAGGTGCTGTAAGCGTTTAGTGACGGATGTGCGTGCTTACGGCATATCACGTTGAATACACCGGTTTTAGTTTGATCACCGAAGTTAAGCAACGTTGAGCCTGGTTAGTACTTAGATGAGTGACCACTTGGGAATACCAGGCACTGTAAGCATTCAGTGACGGATGTGCGTTGTGGTGCAGTGGATATCGACTTTGAAAAAGAAATCGGTGAGCCCAGTTTGAATTCCAGTTGTGTACCCTGCATTCACTTCAGCACTGTTACCCTTGAGAAAGGTATTAATCTGTCACTTCCCTCCATTTATGGGTTAAATAACATGATGGGGCCTGGAGACAACCCATCTAGTATTGATGTCACAATAAAAACACCCTTGGTAGCCCTGGCGAAGCATCAAGTATTCAGCTATTTGACAAGATTATGAATTTCGCTGCAAACTGCGCCAGGGTTCCAAATGCACAGGAATACTGGAGGGATGTAGTGAGTTCTATCTCGGCCAAGGTAGCAAGATGACGACGTGTAATCCTAATGGGTTACTAGACAATTACTTTTTTTTTTTAATAATTTCACCGCAAGCAAGACATTCCACTGCCACTATTGCGCAGGGGGTTACATAGGGGAAGGTGCTGAGAAAGAGTGCTTAGTTATAAGAAATGTCGGAAAGAGGGTGGTAGACGGGTGAGGATACCGAGGATGGGGGTGGGTAGATGGGAAGAGTGTTTGAGAGAATGGATGCGAGTTAGTGTGATAGATGTCTATTGACCTTACATTTAAATTCCTGAAGATTGTAGCTGTCGAGGAAGCAAGTATATGGAAGGGAATTCCATGGCTGGAAGTGCTAGAAAAGAAGCTGTGAGAGTAGAAATTGCGGTTACATTTTATCTGGTTCACTGTAAAAGGGTGGGACCTAGTTTCTAATCTAGTATCTCTTGCATATTCATACCTAGGGGGCACCAGTAAACTAAGCTCATCGAAGCAGAAGCCATGAAAGTATTTATAGAAGAGGCACAGGGAAGCCACACCACGCCGGTGAGAGAGCAACTGCTGCCGAGCCACCAAGTCGGTATCGATCACATTGCAGATTCTCCGCTGTATTTTGTCAAGAACCCCGAGGTGAATAACAGGGGCACCTGACCAGATCTGGCAGCAGTATTCAATACACGGGTTGCTATTTCCATGGCTAATGAGTGCTCCATTCTTTAACGTCTCAAATTTATGCATTTATAGGTAGGGCATATGCTACGTCCAGTCAAACAACTATTATTTCCTCCATATTCCAAGTGTAAGGAGAACATTTCATTCAGACAGATTTTTTTTTAATAAGAAATGTTATATTGTGAAGTTGATTGCTGCAAAGATGTTCTCTTAAACACTACATTCTTAACCTCTTCAACATAACCATTATCTATCCTACACATCCTTATAAATTTCACTTCTTACTCAATATTACCCCCTCTCAAGGATGTGCATTGTGGCAGGATGGGCATTCTGGCACAGGATGTGCATTGTGGTGCAGGATATGCAGTGTGCTGCAGGATGTGCATTGTGCTGAAAGATGTACATTGTGGTGCATGATGTGCGTTCTGTTGCAGGATGTGCATTGTGGTGCAGTATGTGCGTTGTGCTGCAGGATGTGCGTTGTGCTGGAGGATGTGCATTGTGGTTCATGATGTGCGTTGTGGTTCATGATGTGCGTTGTGCTGCATGATGTGCATTGTGCTGCATGTTGTACATTGTGGTGCAGGGTATACGTTGTGGTGCAGGATGTGCGTTGTGTTGCAGGATGTGCGTTGTGTTGCAGGATGTACATTGTGCTGCATGATGTGCGTTGTGCTGCAGTATGTGTATTGTGGTGCAGGAGGTGCATTGTGGCGCAGGATGTGCGTTGTGGTGCAGTATGTGCGTTGTGATGCAGGATGTGCGTTGTGGTGCAGTATGTGCGTTGTGATGCAGGATGTGCGTTGTGGTGCATTCATTTACGCACAAATACCCTTGGGAAAGGTTTTAATGCGTCTCTTCTCTCCAGTTATGTGTTAAATAATAGGAAAGATTGGGTTCTATAGCCGTGGTCGGCAACCAATCTACTGCAGAAATCAATGACAACCTACTGCAGGATAGTTTACTACCCAGTCAGTCGTGTCCCTTTAGAGACATGATTACCCAAATCATGTATCATGTGTGGCTCTTAACTGACTCCTTAAACTCATACAACCCCCTTTACAACATACATTACACTGATGACAGTATTGAGAGATTCAGAAATAAAAATGGAAGATCTATTTGACAAGGTTATCATCATTAGTCATTTAATGATCGCATTGTTGCAGACTGGGCATTAACATGAGATGCCATTTCCATGTTAATTTTTTAAGCTTACACTTCCATGCTGGCAAAAGACATACTTGAAAGATGGTACTTGGAGATTTTCCTGTAGGATTTTGCTAATTCTTTTTGCAGTAGACTGGTTATCAACAAAAGCTATATATAATCCAGTCTGTGCTGCTATTAACACTTTCCAAGCTGGTTTTGAATTCAGAGATTCCTTCTTCTATACTGGTTGCCATAGAACTATGCTATAGAACCCAGACTGTCATGCTATTTTTCAATAACTAGGAGGAGAAGAGAAGAATCCAAACCTTTTTGTAAAGGTATTAGTACGTAAGTGAATGTAATGAACTTGACTATATTTTGAACTCAGATCTCCAAATCTATAATCTGAGCTGCTGCCCATTACTCTACCATGCCTCTTAATAAGCAAACATAATAATAAGAAAGAAAAAAGAGATGTGACAATATCTTTCCCTTGTTTGGTTTAATACAGAAAAATTGATATTAGCAATATTATTAGTTATGCTTCATTTGTAATACGCGATGTGAGCTTATGTAAAAAAATAATTTTAATACTATCAAATATTTGTAAAATATGGGGAATAGAAAAATTAACTATTTTAATACTATCATGAACTTCTAAAACCCGGGGAAAATAAAATTTAGCTATTTTGTGGGAAAGAAGAGAAAAATTTAATTTTTCTTCTTTTCTGTTCGAAGCGGATATTTTTTTGCTAAAGCTAAAAATTTTGGTAGCCAAAACAAAGTGTCAGAATTATTTGATGGGGTCAGACGGGGTTAAAGTCCCTCAACAGATTTTTCTGGGAACAGAAATTTGTGGGAAATTGGATATAATGTGAGCTGGTGATATCTCATTCGTCGAGGCTAACCCCTTCCGCAAATCAAGTGGGTGGAAAATGATTTCATTGGCCGAAGGCTTCCAGTCTGCCAGATCCCCAGATAGGATTGAAAATGGTTATAAAAATCCGGGCTCGGCAAGAAAAATTAGTTTTTGTTTTGGAGTTCTTCAGTTGTTTTTAAGAGCTTTTTGTTGTCAGCAGCTGAGCAACTAACAGTCGAAATGTAACGACTGTGAAAAAAGATTCCCAACCGGGGAGCCATGACCCAAGGCTGGTCGCCCACCATAGAACTTATGGCTAAAGAGTTAATGTTGAATAATGCGCCTCCGATAGGAATCCCGAAAGAACGTTATTGTTTTAAAATTTCTGATTGTTCTCGACAAAAAGCCCGCACTGCTATGAAAATAATTTTTAAGAGAGTTAGCCGGGAGAGAGCCTCCAGACGACAAGGAAGCCAACCCCACACCGCCGCCGCCATCGCCGCCACATTAGCCGCTATTGATCGCCTCTGATTCGGCAAATCCCTCAAGTTCCGACAAGAACCCGAAAGAACTTTATTATTTTTTAATATCACCCGAAAGAAAAACGGACAGCTCCCATTTTAGAGAATACGAAAAAGACTTTAGTGAAAATTTGAAGAGCTCTGTCTACTTTAACGAAATTTAGAAAAGTCATTTCTATTTAAGGATTGAAGGCTCTGAGATTTTTAAACTAACTCTCTCTCTGTTGTAAAAACCAACATTCTGACAACTGTGAAAAGAAAAACATTGTTTGGTTTGTTTTTTTTTATTTTTTATATAAAGACATTCTTCGTAACTCTTCAGGCGTGTTCGACCTTGTTCATTTATTTTATTATTATTATTTTTTTTTTTTTTTGTGCCGTAGATTTTTTCTAACCACAAGTGTGCATTAGTGTCCGGACTGGCTCTAAAAGGCGACTACTAAAATTGCACGAGGCGACCTCTGGAATAAATTCACAACGTGGGACAGTGGCGCGTTGTTGCAAGAGACGTCTTGTAAACTAGCTTTTGTGACGACATCATCGGAAGAGATCGTCACGACCAGCAACAGCGACCGAACCAACCTACCAGCTGGGTGGCAGTGTCACAACTGAGATCGTTACGACCGTCAACGAGAATGAGCGTCACATTAGACGGCCAGCCCCGGGCACAAGGCGTCACAGAGATGGATTCATGCTTTTGCTAAGGTGATTAGCATGTAAGTGAATGTAATGAACTCGACTGAATTTCGAACTCTGCTTTCCGTTACCTCACTTCAAGTTGCTATCTGTTACTCTTCATACCTCTTCAGTCAATGAAAACAAGTATAAAGAACTAGAAATTACTGACTGAAAGGGACAACCCAAGACATGAGGTCATATCTTGATTCAGTGTCGTGGGGTCAGTCAGTTAAGTGCCATACGTGATACACGCTTTGGGCGATCATGTCTCGAAAGATTATCTCTTAGTAAGTTGCCATTGCTTTTTTTTGGTAGACTGGTTGCCAGCCAAGTCTATAGAACCCAGTCTGTCCTATTATTTAACCCATAACTGGAGGGAAGAGACGGATTAATATCTTTCCCAAGGGTATTGGTGCATAAATAAATGCAACAAATTCAACTGGAATTTGAACTAGGCACCCCGATTTGTTGTTCCGAGTCGGTATTCACTGCACCACAACGCACATCCAACAATTCAATCAAGTGACGTACGTGAAACACACTTTGGGCGATCATGTCTCGAAAGAGACATGACTGACTAGGCAGATCCCGATTTGTCGTTCCGAGTCCATATCTATTACACCATTACGCACATCCATAAATGTGGGGTAGGCAGACTGGGGTAGGGAGACTTAATCTTCACTCTCTAATCTCTTTTCCTACAGAGACAACAGACCGATCAACGAGATATTCGTTGGAAATTAAAATTTTCTACATTTGGGCAGACGTCGAGAAGATATATTTGCCTCTTTTCTCAGAGAAATCTCTACTTACACAATTTTGACACTTTCTGGAGACCCCTGCAATTGTCCAATCACCGTTCCACGTTTAGTGTTCTGCACCCAACCTACACAGCCATTGTTCTTAGCCATTTCTTGGAGGTGCTGGCAAAAGAAACAGACAATATAAATAATTAACAAAAACAAAAATTACAAATTACACACACACACACACACACACACACACACACACACACACACACACACACACACATATATATATATATATATATGTATCTATTACGGAAATTAACGAAGATTAACGAAACTGGTCATAAACAACCGACAATTTGAAATGATTTGTGTGAACATTATTTTTGATCGATACTCGTATTTAAGTAGATATTCTGTATATAATCAAACAGTATATAGACATATTACGGAAATTAACGAAGATTAATGAAAGTTGCTTATAAACAACCGACAATTTGAAATGATTTGTGTGAACATTATTTTTGATCGATATTCGTATTTAAGTAGATATTCTGTTCATAATCAAACACTATTATATATTTATTTCTACCGGCCTGATTATTTACGTGTAACAAAACTGCACCCAAGCCAAAATTACTTGCGTCACTTGCAACATACATTTGTTTATTTGGGTTGTAATGTGTCAAAGTAAGGTTGGAAGTTTACGCAGATTTTAATTTCATGAACGCTTTTTGACAGTCGTCCGTCCAATTTCACTTTACGTCTTGTTTTAAGTAACTGATTCAACGGGGCTGTTAATATATGCATATTTGGTGTTTAGCTATTGTAGTTTCTTTTTTTTTTAATCATCTCACCCCAAGGAAGGGCATTCCACTGCCACTATTGCGCATGGGGCTACATAGGGGAAGGTAAAGAGAAGGAGTGGATAGACATAGGGAATGACAGGAGGAAGGTAACAGATGAGTAAGGATAGCGAGGATGAGGGTTGGGCAGATGGGAAGAGGGCTTGATTGAATGGGAGCAGGTTAGTGTGTTAAGAGGTGTCTATTGACCTTACATTTAAACTCCTGGAGATTGTAGCCGTCGGGGAAGCAATCGTTTGGAAGAGAATTCCACAGTCGGGAAGTGTGAGGAAAGAAACTGTTGGAGTAGAAGTTACGGCTGCATTTTATCGGTTTCACTGTAAAAGGGTGGGATCTAGTTGCTACTCTAGTATCTCGTTCAAATTCGTATTTAGGGGGCACTAGTGATCTAAGTTCATCGGAGCAGAAGCCGTGAAAGTATTTATAGAAGAGACACAGGGAAGCCACGTCGCGCCGGTGGGAGAGAGACTGCAGGCGGTCTGCCAAGTCGGTATCTATCACATTACAGACCCTCCTCTGAACCTTATCGAGAAGCCCGAGGAGAACAGCAGGGGCACCCGACCAGATATGGCAGCAGTATTCAATGCACGGGAGGATGGTAGATTTTATTTAGTAGTTAGCTAGAGCCCAAAATGACTGTAATAATGCCACGTTAGTCGGTGCGGGCATGTACTTTATCGCGTCTGCCCGATTAGGATCAGGTGTTTTGCGTCTGTCCGATTAGGATCAGGTGTTTTGCCGTTTTCATCAATTCAGTCAGTTAGGTGCCATACGTGATACACGCTTGGGCGATCATGTCTCGAAAGAGACATAACTGACTAGGCAGAAGATTATCCCGCAGTAGGTTGCCATTACTTTCTGCGGTAGACTGGTTGCCGACCAAGGCTACAGAACCCAGTCTGTCCTGCTATTTAACCCATAACTGGAAGGAAGAGACGGATTAATACCTTTCCCAAGGGCATTTGCGCGTAAGTGAATACAATGGATTCAACTGGAATTCGAACTCGGCTTCCCGGTTTCTCGTTCCAAGCCGATATCCACTGTACCACAACGCACATCCTTTTTGTCCCAAATACTTGATTTTCGGCATAAAAACTTCACATTTTTCCATGCACAATTTAAAACCAAATTCTTTAATTTTTTTAACACTTTCATTATATGTTTCGCATGCTCTTCTTGATTTTTGTTTTTTATTAAAATGCCATCCAAATACGCTGTTGCGAAATCCAGAACCGCTAACATTGTATCCATTATTCGCTGGAAGATGATGGGGGGCGGCTACCTTTATTCCATATTGTAGCCTCTTGATTTTAAATAACCTTCTAATGGTTAATAATTCTGCACACTTTTCTTCCACTGGGATTTGCAGATACACCTCTAACAAATCTAGCTTAGAAAATATTCGTCCACCGTTTAAATTTACAAAACTTTCTTCCGCTGTTGCGAGGGGGTAATTTATTTCTTTTAAACAATCATTAACCGATAAAATGCAGCCGTAACTTCTACTCCAACAGTTTCTTTCCTCGCACTTCCCGACTGTGGAATTCTCTTCCAAACGATTGCTTCCCCGACGGCTACAATCTCCAGGAGTTTAAATGTAAGGTCAATACACACCTCCTAACACACTAACCTGCTCCCATTCTATCAAGCACTCTTCCCATCTGCCCGACCCTCATCCTCGCTATCCTTACTCATCTGTCACCTTTCTCCTGACATTCCCTATGTCTATCCACTCCTTCTCTTTACCTTCCCCTATGTAGCCCCATGCGCAATAGTGGCAGTGGAATGCCTTGCTTGGGGTGAGATGATTAAAAAAAAAGAAAAAAAAAGACCGGTTGAATCATCAGCACAGATTCTAATTTTATTATTTTTTTCTTGATGTATACTGTTGGAGCTGCCCTCGGGCTGTAGGCAGTTTTTTTTCTATTATAACCAGTTTTTTCCAGTCACTAGTTCTTTGTCAATAATTTCTACCGACGTATAGGGTACTAGTCTTTTAGGTCGGAAGACTGGCATTACTTTTTCTTTTAATTCGAATCTTGCCTTAACTTTGGAACAAAATCCAAGTCCCTCTGAAAATATTTCTGGGATTTTTTTCTTTTAGTTCATTTTTTTAGTTTATCTGAATTTGTCGTAGTATCATCTATTTTATTGCAGAAAATAATTATTGGGACGTTAAATAGATCGAATTTGTAATATTTTGGTATCTTTGTGGGTATAATTGACAAAGAAGTGGATACAAATATTAGCGTTGAGAGGAATATTTTATTTTCTTATTTTTACATACTTTCGTGTTAAGTGTCTGCTGGCAAGAGAACACATGTTGCCTGCTTAGAAGCTAGAGAGGGACTGGCCAATCCTTTAGGTCAAGCATGGGTCAGGGAGATAGAGAGAGTAGGGGAAAGAGAAATAGTAGCAGAGAAAGAAAAGGGAATAGATTTGGGTATCTTAGTTCTTGGGAGTTATTTAGGGACAGAGAGGGTAAAAGGAACAATGTATTCTCTGCATGGTAGTAGTATCTGACCTGAGGTCATTTTGGTTAATTCCTACAAATTCTTCCATCCAACCCGTTCCAAATAAATTTGGAGAATTACGCATGACGAATGCTTTAAATTTTCTTTCTTTTTCCATTGAAGCAAACATTTATAAATGTTTCGCCCATAAATTTTAACCTTTCTCCAGTAACACCTTTTTTTGCTATTTTTTTCGTGTTAAACAGGGTTGGGCATTTTATTTTTTTCCAAGTTTCAGCATTAATAATAGTTAAATCAAACTTAGTATTTATCTAAAATTTTATTATTTTTTTTATTATTGAGACATTTTTTCTTTTTAATCATTTCACCCCGAGCAAGGCAGAAACGCCACTGATGTGCAGGGGGTTACATAAATGTAAAAAGATTAATTAGAAAAGAGTGAGGAGTACAAGCTAGTTAGAAAGGAACAATAGAAAGCTGAGAAAGAAGGTGCGATGACAGATACATAGGTGGAGAGAAAGGGAAGGTTATACAGGGGAGGGGAGAGAGCTAGAGGCCAGTGGTTAGTAGATGAGTATTAACTTTGCATTTAAATTTCTGGAGGTTGTAGCCGTCAGGAAAGCAAGAATACGGGAGTGAGTTCCACAGGCGGGAAGTGCGAGAGAGGAAGCTGCAGGAGTAGAATTGTCGTCTGCATTTGGCTAACCTGACTGTGAATGGGTGGGACCCAGTTGCCAGTCTGGTTGCACGGGTAAACACCTGTTGAGGAGGCATCAGTGACTTAAGCTCATCCGAGCAGAAGCCATGAAAATATTTATAGAAGAGACAGAGGGAGGCCACATTTCGACGATGGGAAAGTGGCTGCAGTCGAGTCGCCAGATCAGTACCTATCACATTACAGACTCTCCTTTGGAGCTTGTCAAGAACACTGAGGAGAACGGCAGGGGCACCTGACCATAAATGGCAGCAGTACTCCATGCACGGACGGATGGTTGACTTGTATATATGCAGGATGGATTCAGGCGGAAAAAACATCCTGGATCGACATAGTGACCCAACCTTCTTAGCAGTAGATTTTGCTATGGATTCAATATAGTGGTTCCATTTGAGGTCTGAGGACAGGGTAAGTCCGAGGAGGCGTAGTGTATTACTCTCCGGGAGAATCACCTGGTCCATGCTTATGGGAGGCAGAAGAGGTTGCCTGTAATGGTTGACAGACAACAGCTTGGTCTTAGAGGAATTGAAGTTGACAAGCCACTTCTTGCCCCAGTTCACCACAGAGTGTAGATCCCGCTCAAGGTCAGCAGCGAGATTATGTCTGTCCGCCACGACAGGTTTCTTACTGGAGCGAGAGTATATTGTAGTGTCATCTGCGTAGATGCCTACTTGGGACTTGATCTCATCTGGGAGGTCGTTGATGAAAATAAGGAAGAGCGTCGGGCCCAGGATAGAGCCCTGTGGGACACCAGCATTCGTGCTGTAGGACGAAGAGGCATGCCCATTCAGAACGACCTTCATTTTGCTGTTATTTAAGAAAGATTGGATTAGGTCAAGCAGGCGACCGGTAATACCATAACCGCGTAGTTTGCATAGGAGGCCAGAGTGCCAAACCCTGTCGAAAGCCTTGGAGATGTCCAGAGCAACCGCGCGAGCCTCGTCAGACTTTTTATTGATATATTTCTTTTGTACTTTTACGGTTGTTGCCTGTTCAGTAGTGTACTGTTCAATGTTTTTGTTTTTTATTTTATTTTTTACTAGCAATATAGCCCGGCGTTGCTCGAGTGTAATGAAAGCTTTAAAACTAATCCATGGTTCTGGAGCTCAGACTCAGCCTAAAGAATATTTGTGTGAAGTTTGGTGAGAATCGGATAAAAATTGTGGATTTGTATAAAGGACGTACAGACAGATAAACAGACATGCACACACACAAACATCTTGCCTTTTATATATATATATATATCATCGATTTTCTGCACTATCGTAAGAACTGCAACCTTGAAACTTCTGAATATCGTTTCTTATGTCTTTGTCTATGAGTGTATCAAATTTGATTAAAATCGAACCACTCCTATAACCTGATTTTTTCGGTTATCGATTTTCGATATTTATCGTGGGTACCTCGACACAAAACCTAGCTAAGAACACTCGCAGACGTTTGTAGTACAACTGTGTAAATTTTCAAGAAAATCGGTTCAGCTGTTTCGGAGTCTCTAGGTAACGGGCACACACACACACACACACACACACACACACACACACACACACACACACACACACACAGAGACAAAGTTCCATTTAGAAATAAGTTTAGACGGCATTTTTTGTGTTTAAATGGACAGTCTTTAATAAAGACTCTTTATGCAATTCTCCACAACCGTAACACGGGTTAATTTTAAAATAAGGTTTATTTTTACTTAATTTGTGCTTTGTTCTTTATCGCCTGAATATTTTCTATATCCTGTCCTTCAAATTTTGCGTTGTCTTAAATTTAAAAGACGTTGACATTTTTCCGATAAACTTTGCAAAGTAATTTTTTGGTCAAATTCCAATTTGGCGAATAACCTGAGGCTGATACGCATTTTTTTTTCAGACGGTGACGTTAACTCCTGAGTGAAAATTAAACATTTAAACATGTCAGGCGTTAATTCATTTAATCAAAACTTTTCACAATATCTATTCACCGTACTGGCTAAAGTTGTGTAATCCTCAGAATCATTATTTGTAAGATTTAGACATTGCCAATTAAACAATGAACTTTATTCCCCAAATATTTTCATTAATATTTGAATAGTTTCTTGGAACGTCACTTCATTAAGGTGCCTCGGCAGAGTAAAGATCGTATATTTTTTGTGTTCAGCCGCCCAAAATTTGTCAAAAAGTCTTATTCTTTTTTTGTCGGACCACTTCTCACAGTTTTTTTCAAAAATTTCTTCGTACCTTCAAAGGTATGCCTCGAATGTCACTTCTTCTTTAGGTTTGAAAATAAATTCACTCACTAAATTAATTATCGCCCCTTGCGAGACTATATTAGAATTTGCTGTAACATTTTCTTTGTTTGTAAAGCATTCCAGCAGTTTCACAAATCTTTTCTTTTGTCGTTTAATGCTCTCTTGAAGACTTATAATTGTATATGTAATCACAAAATAAATTTTATCATTTACTGACCACCCACTTTTAGACCACCCTTTATATATATTTAATTGTCAGTGTAAAAATTGTATTAGTAAATATAATTGTATATGTAATCACAAAATAAATTTTATCATTTACTGTCCATCTACTTTTTGATCACTCTGTATATGTGTGTGTGTGTGTGTGTGTGTGTGAGAGAGAGAGCGAGAGAGAGAGAGAGAGAGAGAGAGAGAGAGTTGAATATATAAATTGAAATCTGATATGATGACAGAATAAGAAAAAGAACAGATAGGAAATGTATCCTAATCTAAGAATGTGCGTTGTTTTGCAGTGGATATCGACTTGGAATGACAAACCGGAGAGCCGATTTCGAATTCCAGTTGAATTCGTTGCATTCACTTAAGCACAAATACCCTTGGGAAAGGTATTAATCAGTCTCTTCCCTCCAGTTATGAATTAAATAATAGGACATACTGGGTTCTATAGCCTTGGCTGGCCACCAGTCTACTGCAGAAAGCAATTGCGACCTACTGTGGGATAATCTTCTGCTCAGTCAGTCATGTCTCTTTCAAGACATGATCACCCAAAGTGTGTATCACGTATAGCACTAAACTGACTGACTGAGTATAATAACTGAAAACATAATTAAGGCTTCTACTGGGCATAAAGTGGGGGATCAGTTTTATATTGTTATGAGGTAATAAACTGATCCCCTAACTAATTACTACTTAATAATATAATACATCTTTTGCCCCCTCTAGCTATGAGTCAAATAATGGGACAGATTGGGTTTTATAGCCTTGGCTGCCAACCAGTTTACCGCAGAAAGCAATAGTGACCTACTCCGAGATAATCGCCTGACCAGTCAGTCATGTCTCATCCAAGACATGATCGCCCAAAGGATGTATCACGTATGGCACTTAACTGACTGATCTCAATCTAACATGTGTTGCTTTTATTAAATCTTCTTCAAAGACTGCAAGAAAAATGTAAAAACAACAAGAGACAGTATATTGTTATATCTGTATATATGTGTGTATGATACATACATAAAGAAGTTATTTTTGAAATCATGTGCCAATTTGGGATTTCTGCTACATTAAAGAAATAATCAGATTTTTAAAAGAATGATGATTACATTATTTTTTATATTTTACTGCCATGGATATCAATGAAAATAGAATGGTTCATTTCTTATTATTACTTTGCAAAATTTTACAAGGCCAATAGCGAAAATTTACCCATCGCACTCTGAATTTTTGCTATATACACTACCGGCCATAATTATTAGGCCATCTCAGTTTTTTAAAAGAAATGATGCATTTCATGCTATTTTTAGTATTTATTCCCAAGTGGATAATTCTAAATGAAAATAGAATGGTTCTTTTGTTATTATTACTCCCAAAATCTTACAAAGCAAGGAAGCAAAGATGAACTCATCTGAATCACCCCAAATTTTCTTCATTCTTTCATTGATGAAACTGCAATGTAAGTAATTATTAAATATTTATAAATTCATTTGAAGCACATGTTATTGTTCAGTATTAACAAAAGAGCCATTCTATTTTCATTTAGAATTATTCACTTGGCAATAAATACTAAAAAATAGTATGAAATACTTCATTTTTTAAAATATTGGGGTGGCCTTATAATTATGGCCGGTAGTATATATATATATATATATATATATATATATATAAAATCTACAGGGTGCGATGAGTAAATTGTCGCTATTTGCCTTGTAACATTTTACAAAGTAATAATAACAAAAGAGCCATTCTATTTTCATTTACAATTATTCACTTGGCAATAAATACTAAAAAATAGTATGAAATACTTCATTTTTTAAAATATTGGGGTGGCCTTATAATTATGGTATATAGTATATATATATATATATATATATATATATATATATATATAAAATCTAAAACAGGGTGCGATGAGTAAATTGTCGCTATTTGCCTTGTAACATTTTACAAAGTAATAATAACAAAAGAGCCATTCTATTTTCATTTACAATTATTCACTTGGCAATAAATACTAAAAAATAGTATGAAATACTTCATTTTTTAAAATATTGGGGTGGCCTTATAATTATGGCTGGTAGTGTATGTGTGAGGAATATCTTAGACATTAAAGTGTGTGTTAGTGTAAGTGTGTGTTTATGTAGAAATACTTGTCTGTCTGGGTGTATGTTGGATGATAATGTTAGTTAATATAAGTGTATGTGTGTATATGTGTGAGAATAAGTCTGTGGACAGCATTTTCAATGAAATCTTTAAAATGTTGTGAGTTGTGAAGATTTTGTTTTTGGATATTTTATATAAATGTATATGTGTGAGTATTATCATCATCATCATCATCGTTTAACTTTCATTCCCATGCTAGCATGGGTTGGAAGGGGTTTTCTTGATGGCTCCATAATTGGACCATCATGAAATATTGGTGCGTGTTTTACAGCTGTATGCCCTTACTGACACCAACCAGGTTAGGAGACTGGAAACTTCATGTTTTTATTGAGATACCATCTCTAGGAAGATTACCTACCAAGGTTAGAGATTTCATTTGTTGGTTGTTTTGTTTTTATGGCAAATCAACACCTCGGCGGGTCATTTATTGCCAACTAAACTTTATTTATTTTATTGCTGCTAATACCTTTTTCTTTCAACAATTTATTGTTGTTTTTTATATAAGTATAAGTGTCTAGTTATACTTTTTTCTTTTCAAGATTCATTGGGATTTGTTTTTAAGAGCAGGGCCCCCAAGTCCTACCCTTGTTATTTAACCCATAACTGGAGGGAAGGGACGGATTAATACCTTTCCCAAGGGTACCAGTGCTGAAGTGAATGCAGGGTATTCAACTGGAATTCAAACTTGGATCACCGATTTCTCTTTCCGATCCAATATCCACTGCACCACAACGCACATCCATCACTATACGCTTACAGCACCTGGTATTCCCAGGCGGTGACCCATCTAAGTACTGACCAGGCTCAACATTGTTTAATTTCGGTGTTCGAGCGAGAACCGTGTATTCAACGTAATATGACTGTAAGCATGCACATCTGTCACTAAACGCTTACAGCACCTGGTATTCCCAAGCGGTCACCCATCTAAGTACTGACCAGGCTCAACGTTGCTTAACTTTGGTGATCGAGCGAGAACCGGTGTATTCAATGTAATAGGCCGTAAGCCTTTAAAGAGTTCAGTCTACCCCTTTCTACACAGAATAGGTGTAGAGGTTTTTATATCAGAGATTTCCTTCTCCTAGACAAGTTGCCATCCAAAGCTAAAGACTCTTACGGAGCCTAACTTCTTTTTCTCTGAAATCACCTAAGTTTCCTTGAAAGCAAAACCGTTTTTAACAATCCATTATAATTAATGCAAAGACAACTGGGCTTTCTAACATGAAGTATGTCTGTAGAAATGTTGTCTTTAATTCTCTGTGTGTCACTGAAATGCAGTTTGATTGTGATAACTTTGTTTTGGCTGGAATTTTTCATTGACAATGGAATTAGCATTATTTTTTTTTACTCTTGTGCTGGGGGTCACATAGGAGGAATGTTATGAGGAGTGAGAGGTTGCAGGGGGTGTCAGGAAGAGAGTAGGAGAGGGAAGAGATTACCGATGAGAGTGGGGTGGATGAGGATGAATGTTATGAGGAGTGAGAGGTTGCAGGGGGTGTCAGGAAGAGAGTAGGAGAGGGAAAAGATTACCGATGAGAATAAGGTGGACGAGGAGGAATGTTATGAGGAGTGAGAGGTTGCAGGGGGTGTCAGGAAGAGAGTAGGAGAGGGAAGAGATTACCGATGAGAGTGGGGTGGATGAGGATGAATGTTATGAGGAGTGAGAGGTTGCAGGGGGTGTCAGGAAGAGAGTAGGAGAGGGAAGAGATTACCGATGAGAGTGGGGTGGATGAGGATGAATGTTATGAGGAGTGAGAGGTTGCAGGGGGGTGTCAGGAAGAGAGTAGGAGAGGGAAGAGATTACCGATGAGAGTGGGGTGGATGAGGATGAATGTTATGAGGAGTGAGAGGTTGCAGGGGGTGTCAGGAAGAGAGTAGGAGAGGGAAGAGATTACCGATGAGAGTGGGGTGGATGAGGATGAATGTCATGAGGAGTGAGAGGTTGCAGGGGGTGTCAGGAAGAGAGTAGGAGAGGGAAGAGATTACCGATGAGAGTGGGGTGGATGAGGATGAATGTTATGAGGAGTGAGAGGTTGCAGGGGGTGTCAGGAAGAGAGTAGGAGAGGGAAGAGATTACCGATGAGAGTGGGGTGGATGAGGATGAATGTTATGAGGAGTGAGAGGTTGTGGGGGGTGTCAGGAAGAGAGTAGGAGAGGGAAGAGATTACTGATGAGAGTGGGGTGGATGAGGATGAATGTTATGAGGAGTGAGAGGTTGCAGGGGGTGTCAGGAAGAGAGTAGGAAAGGGAAGAGAGTACTGATGAGAGTGGGGTGGATGTAGAAAAGCATGAGAGAGAGGATGTAAGTTAGTGTGACAAAAGACGACTATTGACTTTACATTTAAATTTTTGGAGATTGTAACTGTCAGGAAAGCAAATATGCAGAAGGGAATTCCGCAGGCGGGAAGTGCGAGAAAAGAAGCTGATGGAGTAGAATTTGCATTTACAATTTATTGGCTTTACCGTAAAAGGGTGGGACCTAGTTGCTAATCTTGTGGCTCGAGGAAATTCGTATATAGGTGGTACCAGTGAGCTAAGTTCATTAAAGCAGAAGCCGTGAAAGCATTTGTAGAAGAGACAGAAGGAAGCTACACTGTGTCAGTGAGAAAGCGACTGTATCCTAGCTGCCAAGTCGGGATTGATCACATTACAGATTCTCCGCTGGATTCAGTCAAGGACACCTAAGTGTATAGCAGGAGCACCGGACCAGATATGGCAGCAATACTCAATGCACAGGCGTATGGTAGACTTGTATATATGCAGGATTGTTTGGGACGGGAAAAACTTTGTGGCCCTACACAAAGAACCGACTTTCTTAGCAGCAGATTTAGCTATGGATTTCATTTATTTTTATGTATTGGTAGATATAAAACTGATATATCGTGTTACCTCATATATATATATATATATATATATATATATATATATTTAAATTTTTATTTGTTTAATATTATTTTATTTGTTAAACAAATAAAAATTCAAATATTTCGGCTAATGCCAGTTTCGTACATTTTTGCATGACTCCATAATATATATATATATATATATATAGAGAGAGAGAGAGAGAGAGTGAGAAGGAATGGGGAGAAAGAGAGATCACAACTGAATGAGATAGATAGATAGATAGATAGATAGATATGAACTGACTGAGATAGATAGATAGATAGATAGATAGATAGATAGATAGATAGATATGAACTGACTGAGATAGATAGATAGATAGATAGATAGATAGATAGATAGATATGAACTGACTGAGATAGATAGATAGATAGATAGATAGATAGATACATATGAACTGACTGAGATAGATAGATAGATAGATAGATAGATAGATAGATAGATATCTAGATAGATAGATAGATAGATAGATAGGCAGGCACAGTGTTACATATAAAAATATTGTGGATATCAGCTCGAAATGAGAAATCATAGAGATGAGTTGAAATTCCAGTTGAATTCACTTTTGCACAAATTCCCTTGGGAAAGGTATTAATCCATCTCTTCTCGCTTTAGCTAAGAATTAAATAGTTTTTGTCTCCCTGCATTGCCAAGTCTGGCACATCCCCTCAATTGTTGGACACGAGACAGTGG
>JBBBDQ010002113.1:140000-180000 GCA_037127315.1 Ascarosepion bandense
CCTCTCCTCCTATCCTCATATATCCTCTCCTCTTCCCCTTCTCCCTTCCTCTTTTCTCATTCTTTTCTCGCCTTTCCTATTCGGTCAACGTCTAACAACATTCTTTCATTTTTTAAATAAAAGATTCTGCCTCTGTCTCATAGGAAACACAAGAAAAAAAGATAAAATGAGTTAAAATTTTTGGGAGATTTTTTTTTTTTTAATCATATCACCCCAAGCAAGGCGTTAACGCCACTGATGCGCAGGGGGCTACGTAAGAGTAAGAAGATTGGAAAAGAGAAAGCCGGAAACCACATCCTAAACAGGGAACAAGGGATGAGCCTCTTCACCTGTTCAATAGACGTGGGTGGAGTGTGAACCGGGCGATAGTTTAGTCTATCTACTCCAATTGAAAAAAAATAAAGAAAAGAAAGGAGTGAAAAGATTGGAAAAGAGAAAGCCCGAAACCACATCCTAAACAGGGAACAAGGGATGAGCCTCTTCACCTGTTCAATAGACATGGGTGGAGTGTGAACCGGGCGATAGTTTAGTCTATCTACTCCAATTGAAAAAAAATAAAGAAAAGAAAGGAGTGAAAAGATTGGAAAAGAGAAAGCCGGAAACCACATCCTAAACAGGGAACAAGGGATGAGCCCTTCACCTGTTCAATAGACGTGGGTGGTGTGTGAACCGGGCGATAGTTTAGTCTATCTACTCCAATTGAAAAAAAATAAAGAAAAGAAAGGAGTGAAAAGATTGGAAAAGAGAAAACCGGAAACCACATCCTAAACAGGGAACAAGGGATGAGCCTCTTCACCTGTTCAATAGACGTGGGTGGAGTGTGAACCGGGCGATAGTTTAGTCTATCTACTCCAATTGAAAAAATATGAAGAAAAGAAAGGAGTGAAAAGATTGGAGAAGAGAAAACCGGAAACCACATCCTAAACAGGGAACAAGGGATGAGCCTCTTCACCTGTTCAATAGACGTGGGTGGAGTGTGAACCGGGCGATAGTTTAGTCTATCTATTCCAATTGAAAAAAAATAAAGAAAAGAAAGGAGTGAAAAGATTGGAAAAGAGAAAACCGGAAACCACATCCTAAACAGGGAACAAGGGATGAGCCTCTTCACCTGTTCAATAGACGTGGGTGGAGTGTGAACCGGGCGATAGTTTAGTCTATCTACTCCAATTAAAACATGTAACGAGGAAAGAATATCTGGAGAATCTAACAATCACAGGGCAGATTGAATGCAAGAAAAGCCAGGGGATACATTGAGTAAATGTTTTGGTGGGGAGGAATTGATGGTAGAACAAACACAAAGACTGATGATAAAGAGTTCAAAGTTTGGTAGAGTAACAGAAACCAGGAATTTTTGTCCAAATTTCTGAAAGTTATCATTATTTACACTATTTATAATCAGACTATTGTCCCCATCTTTGTTGTTGTTATTACGTTTCCTCTGTTGAGCTCTCAAGACTTCCTCAGGTGTTTATCAATCTGGGTAACCTATAGGGAATTCTGAACTGAAACCTGTATTTAATCTATGGGGTAGGCTGTTCTTGTTCTCCTTCTTAGGATATATTTTCTAAGTCTTACTTTTAAGACTGCTCAGTTACTTCTCATTCATTTCCACTGAGTCCAAGTACACATGGGGCCAAAGACTGAACTTAAAATTATTATGACACCATATTCAGGAAGCAAGATTTTAATCCACTAAGCTATTGTTCTGTAGGATAATTCTCTGCTGAAGTTGGAGCCTTAAACCTAAGCTGCCTGTTGATTAATGCTGTCGCCTGTCATGTTTGATTGCTGTTGTGCATTACCCACAGAGTCCATTTTGAATTCCAATTGGGTTCATTACATTCACATATCTAAACTTATTTATAAATGGAACTTTGTCTGTGTGTGTGTGTCCATTACCTATAGACTCCAAAACGGCTGACTCTTTAGTATTCGGCTAACTGCCAACTAATATCAACTGCCTTAGTCCAACTATGTCCAAACTGGAATTAACTAGTAGTTCTACTGAACGCCAACAGAACTCTAAAGAACTCCCATGAATTTCCCAACTATTTCTAGGAACTTCAATATTTATTTGCATATAACGAACCCAACTGGAATTCAATTTCGGCCTTCCAGGTTCTTATTTCATCCTTCTAGGTACTGGTCAAGTTCTATGTTGCATAACTTTGAATTTCAGCGTGATATGGCCATAAGCTAGAATGAATTAAATAAAAAAAAGGCTAACAAGAACTTTGTATATTGTTGCGATTTTGTTTGAGGTGAGGGTAGGTGATGGCAGTCACAATCCTCACCCTGGGCGGTACTACACCTCTGAAAACCACTGGAAAGACAGCTAGAAAAATCTGATACTCACAGGAGAGAATGAGAAACAAAGGAGCAGAAAAAAAACATTAAAAAACATACTTAATAAGCTTGAGAAAATAAATGGCAGACTAGAGTTTAGAAATAATGAAAATAATTTATTTACGGAAGTGACAGGAAATTGTGGAGAGCCATTCATACTTACATCATGAGATGACACATGCCAGAAAAAAAAGGGAGTGTAAATAAAGCACAGTCTTTGTTAACCTTCTCACTATAACCAAACATTAAAAAAATACTTTCAACCCCCCACCTTTTTGGCAGTAACTTACCCACAGAGGTTGATATACTGTTAAACAAAACCCACACCTTTTTTTTGAGAGCCTGGAGAACCTGATACTGACTGGACAGATAGAAGGAAGCAGCGGAAATGTGGTTCTACATAAGGATCCTGCGGATATCGTGGACTGAGCATGCAAGCAACGATGAGGTGTTGGAAAAAATGGCAACAAAAAGGAAATTAATAGTGAGCATAAGAAAGAGATAACTGAAGTTCCTGGGACACGCAATGAGGAAGGAGAGCTTGGAGAACCTGATACTGACTGGACAGATAGAAGGAAAGAGAGACAGAGGAAGGCAGCGGATAACATATTTGCAGGGCCTGATCAGGTGGATGACGGAACGGGGGTTGCCAGGAGCAACAGGAGCAAACATACTAAGAGCCACAAGGGATAAGGAGACGTGGAGAGCCAAGATCGCCTACGTCCTGAAGGGACAGGGCACATAGAAGAAGAAGAAGACCTTTTCTTTTCTACTCACAACTTGCCTTTTTCGGCAATTAACCAACTGAGCAAGTGGCAAAATATGCAGATTTTAGCTACAGTAGTGTGACAAAGTTTTTCTAAGTAATAAAAAAAAAGAAAAACTCAAGAGAAAAAGGCTTGGATTGGATTTCTTTGAGTTCCACTGGGTGACATTGCCATTAAAATCAAAAGTCTCTAGATAGTTGATTGAAGGTTGTAATCTCAATTCCTGTACTTGGCAGTACATTTCATTTTTATTTTTCTCTTCAACCGCATAAACAATCAGGTATATTTTGCCTAATGCAGAGCTACAATGAGACTTTTCTTTGTAATCATCACCCCTAGCATGGCCGTATCTGACTACCGGGCACACCGGGCACGGGTCCGGGCCGATCCGTGCCATCATAGTAAAAATCCGGGCAAGGAAAAATGTCTTCGTCAGAAATCAAACGAAACAATTCACAAAGAAAGAAAGAAAGAAAGAAAGAAAGAAAGAAAAAAAGAAAAACGAAGAAAAAATCCAAATGAACGCAGTAAAAATTTGTTTATTTATTAATTTTGGGAGAAAAGACTGGTTCTACTCAAAAAGTCCGAACCCGATTTCCTGCTTTCGTTTACGTTCTGTGCCTAATTTCCCTTGAAATAGCCGAAAAAATCCGCAAAAATCATAGTTTCTGGAAACGGATGACACTGATGACGTCATCACATTGTCAACTAATAAATCCGGGCAATTTTCTCTGTGCCCGGTGTTTTTTAGCATCAGCTACAGCCCTGACCCTTAGCAAAGTAATACTGCAACTGGTGCGCAGGGGGTTACATAAGAGGAGATTGATTAGAAAAAGTTACAGGGAGTGTCAGAAAATGGGTAAGAGAAAGATGGGAACATTGGTGTGAAGAGAGCTGCATGAGAGTAGAGCGGACAGGGAAAAGGACATGAAACAAGGGTTGTCAGGGAAAGGACGCGAGTCAAAGTGATAGAAGATGATGATTGCATTTAAATTCTTGAAGATTGTAGCTGTCAGGTAAAGAAAGTATACGGAAGGGAATTCCACAGGTGGGAAGTGCGACTTGCTAGTCTAGTAACTTGAGTAAATTTATGCAGAGGGGGTACCAGGGAGCTAAGCCCATTGAAGCAGAAGCCATAAAACTATTTGTAGAAAAGACAAGGGAAGCTACATTATGTTGGTGAGAAAGTGACTGGAGTTGAGCTACCAGGTCAAGATCGATTACATTGCAGATTTTCCAGTGGATTTTGTCAAGAACCCTGAGATGAATAGCAGGGGCACCTGACCAGATGTGACAGCAGTATTCACTGCACGATCAGATGGTGGATTTATATATGCAAGATGGATTCAGACAAGAAAAACTTCCCGGCCCTACACAGTAAACTGATCTTCCTAGCAGCAGATTTTGCTATGGATTCAATGTAATTATTCTTCTTGGGGTCGGCTGAAAGGCCAGGAGTTTTCAAACTGTGGTCAACGGACCACAGGGGGTCCGCAAGGATAAGATAGGGGGTCCTTGGATGAACTCATCACGTGAAATTCAAAATAATTTAAATATAATTTTGTTACATTTTGCACCAACATGCAGTATTAATTTATTTTATTTGAACACTTATGTCTAAAGTAAGCTTAAAAGCATTTTTTATGATGTTAATGCAAAACTATATTCTATTTTTAGTAAAAATTTATGTATAAATTTCATAAGCGTCTATAGTGGAAATATAAAGGGGTCTGTAAGTCAAAAAGTTTGAAAACCCCTGCGCTAGGTAATGAACAAAAAAACTGTTATGGGGAAACACACCTATTCCTCAGATAATGGACTCTCCCTCCTATATTAATAAGAGTTAACAGGAAGTTCATAGGACTTCTTTTAGACTTCTATTGGAGTTCAGTAGAACTACTAGGCAATGATAGGCGCGGTGTTTTGTTTTTAGGGAGACTAGCCTGATTCATGCTGATAGGAGAGGGTAGGAACGATTGTCTGTGGTGGTTAAAGGATAGCAGCTTTGGTTTGGAAGCACTAAAATTGGTAAATTTTTGTTTTGTTCTCCGAAGGCCTTTACCCCTTCAAATCTTTCCAAAACATCCTTAATTCCGTGCAAATGTATATGCTGAACTCAAACCGATAATTGTTTATAGAAGAAACATACCTTTTTTTCATGTTATCGACCAGAAATAAATCGGACTATATCTCACCCCTTCCCAACGTTCTCATATCTGATTAACCGCTGGATGACTTGAGGCGTAGGGTTTTGTATTCGCTCTATTTACTCCCGTTTCAACAATCGCTCCGCGATTTGTTGTGTTTCGGAACTCATTTTCCGCGCATTAATTGGAAAATGGAAGTAAAAAGGCAGAAAAAACGTAAAATTACGCGTGAAGTCGGCTGCAGTGAATAACATTTTTGAACCGTGGTTACGAGGTGAGATAAACAGCGACAAGAAGTTCCATATTTTTCTTCTCGATAAAATGAAAAAAAAAAGGTAGGTTTTTTTCAGTAAACAATTATCGATTTGAGTTCAGCATTTACATTTGCACGGAATTAAGGATGTTTTGGAAAGATTTGAAGGGGTAAAGGCCTTCGGGGAACAAAACAAAAATTTACCTTAAAGTTTACGAGCCTTTTTTGACCCCTTTTTTGACCCCAGTCCAACACAGATTGCGAGTTCTTTTCAAGATCAGTAGTGAGAGTTTTTTCACGATCAGTAGGATGTGTGTTGTAGTGCAATGGTCATCGGCTCGGAACGAGAAATCGGGTTGCCGAGTTTGAATTCCAGTTGAATTCGTTGCATTCACTTACGCACAAACACCCTTGGGAAATGTATTAATCTGTCTCCTCCCTCCAGTTATGGGTTAAATCATAGGACAGACTGGGTTCTATAGCCTTGGCTGGCAACCAATCTACCGCAGAAAGCAATGGCAATCTACTGCGGGATAATCTTCAGTCCAGTCAGTCATGTCACTTTCGAGACATGATCGCCCAAACGTGCATCGCGTATAGCACTTAACTGGCTGAGTGAGGTTTGCCTTATCAGCCTCAGCAGATTTCTTATTAAGGTGGGAGTAAATGGTGGTGTTGTCAGCATAGATGCCTACTTGCGATCTGATTACATCAGAGAGAATTGTTGATGAAGATCAGAAAAAGTTGAGTTGGTAGAGAATCTGCAAGCAAAGCACCCTGTCTTGTTTGCTGAAGATCTTGAGAAGAACCTTCAAATTTTATTGATTAAAGGAGGGATTGAGGGCTTGCTGTTGTTTAACACATTTTTACACAGCCACCAGTAATGTTTGGAGCCGAACTTGTGAAATGCTATATACTGCTTCATTCTGTCTGCAAAAAAACGGCTTAGCATCTCTTAGCATCCACTTGTACTCATTATGAGCAGAGGCAAAAAGCCACTTATTATAGTCAGATGCGTGGCTCCGAAAAAGCTGGAGGAAGTGATTCCTGTGAGCAATAGTGACTGAGCAAACAAGGAAGAACCAGGGGGATGAATGGGGTTTAATTCGTAACATCTTGGCTGGGATGAAAGCATTGATGCCAGCTCTAACCTAAGAGGAGACCTCGAATGCACAATCTTTAACGGAAAGACTAAAAGGAGTCGCATACCTAATTGGAAGAAAGGTTTATTCTCTCATTTGTATTTCCCCCATTATGGGCATTATTATACTTAGTGATGTGACTTCATACAGTGCAGAAAGTGGCAGTCATTCATTTGGTTTACAGAAGTCAAATAAAACAGTTGTTTGTTTGGCTTAGGGCTCACAGTCCAGGCTAAGGCTAAATTATATATATAGATATATTCATATGTTCCACCCAGTACCTAATTTTATATTAGGTATGTGACTCCCAGCCTGCTCTTTCGTAGCAGTAAGATATTCTGCTAGTTGGAGGTTTCTGAGGAGAGAATGAGTGGAAGGAGATATTAACAAAAACCACATCATGATGAAAGTTGCCAAGAAGGCAAAGTTGCAGGACATAATGGCTTCTGCTCCGATGAACTTAGCTCACTGTATATGAATTTACTTGAGCCACAAGATTAGCAACTAGGCCCCACCCTTTTACTGTGAAACCAATAAATTAAAAATGCAAATTCTAGTCCAGCAGCTTATTTTCTCGCACTTCCCGCCTGTGGAATTCCCTTCTGTTTACTTGCTTCCCCGACAGCTACAATCTTCAAGAATTTAAATGTAAAGTCAATAATCATCTCATATCTCACTAACCTGTATCCTGTTTCTCATGCTCCTTTCTTCGTCCACTCCACTCACATCAGTATTCTTATCCTTCTTTTACCCACTTCCTGACACCCCTATAACCTGTCACTCTTTCTCATAACTTTCTCTCATGCTCCTTTCCCCGTCCACTCCACACTCATCAATATACTGATCCTTCTCTTACCCACTTCCTGACACTCCCTATAACCTATCACTCTTTCTCATTACTGTCTCTCATGCCCCTTTCTCCGTCCACTCCACTTTCATCAGTATTCTCATCCTTCTTTTACCCACTTCCTGACACTCCCTATAACCTGTCACTCTTTCTCATAACTTTCTCTCGTGCTCCTTTCTCCGTCCACTCCACTCTCATCAGTATTCTCATCCTTCTCTTACCCACTTCCTGACACCCCTATAACCTGTCACTCTTTCTCATAACTTTCTCTCATGTTCCTTTCCCCGTCCACTCCACTCTCATCAGTATTCTCATCCTTCTTTTACCCACTTCCTGACACTCCCTATAACCTGTCACTCTTTCTCATAACTTTCCTTCTGCAAAACAGTGGCAGTAAAATGCCTTGCTTTGGGGCGATATGATTATAAGAAGAAAAAAAAAACAATTTTATGATTGATTCATTTTCTTTAGCTTATCAACAGACAAGAAACTATTATGTAAATATAAAGTGGGGGATCAATTTTATATTACAAACATTATATAAATTGATCCCTCACTTTATGGCCACAGACTTCCTTCTCTTACCCACTTCCTGACACCCCCTATAACCTGTCACTCTTTCTCATAACTTTCCTCCTATGTAACCCCCTGCAAAACAGGGGCGATATGATTATAAAAAATAAGAAATTTCTTTACATTTATATTCCAGAGAATGTAAATAAATCTAAAAGACATGCATGTGTAGCTAATCAGTATTTCATCGACTGATTCATTCGTTTTCTATGGCTTATCAACAGACAAGAAGGTTTTTATGTAAAGTGGGGAATCAATTTTATATTACAAACAATATATAAATTGATCCCCCACTTTATGGCCACATTCATTTTTCTATTACACAGTTCCTGACACCCTCTATAACCTGTCACTCTTTCTCATAACTTTCCTTCTATGTAACCCCCTGCACAACAGTGGCAGTAAAATGCCTTGCTTGGGGCAATGTTATTATAAAAAAAAAGTCTTGTGATATAGTTTCTAAGCACTTTCGAATGCTGTGTTCAACCACCTAACCTTGATAAAATCACCAACTTGACCAATTGATCATATTGAAATTTGAAGTTAACCATTGTGATATTCAAAGATTCCAACCATTCAGCCATGTGCACTTATGGTAATATTATTTGCATATAACAAAAAAGCCCCCATCATCCCCCCCCCCCCCAAAAAAAAAACAAAAAAACTACTGACTGATGTAATAGGTAAAGAAGTTGTGTGGTTGTGGCATCCATAGTGTGGCATGTTAGAAGTTGTAAGAAAAGAAAAGAAAATGATTTACCAAACACAGAGCTGAATCACAAAAAATATTTAGTTTACAGGCGAAGTGTTACGAGGGAGAAGGGAAGGTGAGGGTTCAGTATTTTTAACATGTTAGGGTTAGTGAAGTAATGAAAATGATATTACTGGAAAATCGCCCGGTTCACACACCACCCACGTCTATTGTACAGGTGTAGAGGCTCATCACTTGTTCCCTGTTCAGGATGTGGTTTCCAGCTTTTCTCTTTTCCAATCTTTTCACTCTTACGTAGCTCCCTGCACGTCAGTGGCGTTACCGCCTTGCTCGGGGTGATATGATTAAAAAAAAAATCTTCAAATACATGTATATATAGAAAAGTTTTTAGTTTGGTCAATGAAGATATTCAAAAATTCTATTTAACAATTTAATTCAAGGAGGTCTTGTTTTGGGTTTTTGTTGGTTGGTAACTTTTCATAGAGATTCTTTCGGTTGGATACATTAATCCTCGAATCAAAAGCCAGAGTTGATAATGGCAGAAATTCCCTTTTACAACTGACAACTCTGCTCCCAAAACCTATTTTTATAAGGGCTAGCACCTAATTAGCATATTTCTGGAATCATCTAGATTTTTCTCGAATATACTGGAATGATCTAGAATCTTCCAAATGTTCTATTTCTAATGTCTCTATTTAACAACTACTTCATGAATGAAAACTTTTTGTATTAACAAATGGGACTCAGTAGAATCCCTTACTATAAATTTTAACTTTTTTGTAGACTTTTTAATATATTTTATATAGAAATACGACCTCGTAACAATAGTTTCTTTTGATAAGAGGCTGCACATTTAAAAGTAAACCATCGCCCACAAGACCCCATAAATGATTTTGAGATAAGAAGTGCGGATTTGGCAACTCCTGCTTCGATATGGTAACAATAATCTATTTCTGGACTGATCAGACTATAGTAAATATAAAATATAGCAGAAGGTGTCAAATATTTCCTGGTGCAGTACAAAGAACTGATCATTTTCCCCAGCATCTGTAGCGAGTTCCACTTGAGATCTAAAGTTAACCCAGACAATTAAAGTAAGGAGTGCCCCCTATGAGAAAGTTGACCATTTATCATAATTGAAGAAAATTCAGTCTAATCACTGACGATAAAGTTACGAGTTTGGTTTTGTAAGTATTGAAAGTTACAAGTAAGTCTTTCATGTTTGAGCTGTTTGAGCTTGGTCAGAATAGAGATCAGTTGCCAGGTTCTGATCATCTAGAGTTTTAGAGGTGCATCTGTAACTGACATATCATCTGCATAGATATTTTAAAAATATTATTGCTACATTTGATATGGTGCTTCTGATAAATATCTAAATATCTAGAGATTCTTGACAAAATCCAAAGCAGAATCTGCAATGTTACCAGTTTTGACCTGGCATTTCAGCTTCAATCTCTGCTATAACATAGCTCTCCTGACTTTTTTCTATAAATATTTTTACAGTACTTCTAATGAGCTTTCTTCTATGGTACCGAGATTCATGAATTTAAGTGTAATACTAGATTGACATCTAAGTCTTATCAATTTGAAATTTGAACCTGACCCATGGGATATTCAAAGATTCTAATCACTCAGTCATGTAGACCTAATGTAATATTATCTGCATATAGCAAAAATGTTGCACCTCCACCGAAAAAACTTCTCTCACTCATGTGGGATGTAATATGTAAAGAAGTAGTGTGGCTGTGACATCCATAAGGCATGGTCAGGATTTAAAGCCATTTAACTTTGATTTGAGATGCCAAGTTGTTTCGGTTTTTGTTGGTGAATAGTAGCAAGAGTCTACAGACATTAATTCTGGATAAGAATCAGTGGCATGTGAAAACTGTAGATGCCTAGAGATGATCTAGATATATATAAAAGGCAAGATGTTTGTCTGTTTGTCTGTCTGTCCTTTATACAAATCCACAATTTTTATCTGATTCGCTCCAAACTTCACACAAATATTTTTTAGGCTTCTGGTCAGATAATGGGCTACTTATTTTTTCAGATTTTCCCCCGATATCGGAAATCGATGCCTTAATAGCTGATCAGGTCTGATCAAGATCAGGATTTCAGCCCTTTTATTGGGATTCTTGCTGCCGAATTTGCTCCACCTTGGTAAAATTATAATTTTTAGTCTCTAACATTAGTAGATCTTTTCAGACGACTCATTTTCCCCAATATTAGAAATCGATACCCCCGATATTCTATCGAATCTGATCAAAAACCGATATTCAGCCATCAATATGGCTCATTTTCTCCAATTTTACTCCCGATGGGTACGATAAGTTTTCATGGACTTACTTAGGTTAGTTTATCCTTGGATGACTTATTTGACCCCGATATTGGAAATCGATACCCTGATATCCTATCGGGTTTAATAAAAATCAGGTTTTCAGCCCTTTTATTTTGGTTTTTTCTTTGGGTTTCGCTCTAAGTAGATATAATTGTAGTTCTTGGTCTCAGCCATGATACCATTTACTCAGAGGGCTTATCTAGCCTTCAAAATTCTGTTTGCAACGGAAAACTCATTTGACATCGATACCGGAAATCAAAATTTGACTTACATCCATTCATTTTTCTTTCAGTCTACGGTTTCGCTTTAACTGGAAACAACTATTGTTTTTTAGTCTTTCGTGCCAACGTCCAAAGAGTCTGAGCTCCAGGACCATGGATTAGTTTTAAAGCTTCCATTACACCCGAGCAACGCCGGGCTATACTGCTAGTGTATATATATATATATATATATATATATATATATATATATATATATATATAATGTGCGATTGGTAAATTGTCGCAATTATTTTATTATTTCAAATATTCTTTAGGCTGAGTCTGAGCTCCAGGACCATGGATTAGTTTTAAAGCTTCCATTACACCCGAGCAACGCCGGGCTATACTGCTAGTGTATATATATATATATATATATATATAATGTGCGATTGGTAAATTGTCGCACTTATTTTATTATTTCAAATATTCTTTAGGCTGAGTCTGAGCTCCAGGACCATGGATTAGTTTTAAAGCTTCCATTACACCCGAGCAACGCCGGGCTATACTGCTAGTATAAGAATAAGATTATTATTATTACTTTTCATCTAGTATTTACTTTCATCTTCATTTTTATTTCATGAAACATTGCCAGCCATTAATATTAATTTTCAAATAGTATTTACCTTCATTATCATTTATTATTAAATGAAAGTTTATCAACCAGTATTCATAATGTTTACTTGTATTAACTTTCATCATAATAATTTTTATTAGATGAAGTATTGGTAACTATCTATATTATAATTCTGCTTGTCCCTTCCTTAGATAGTTACTTAGTTTGTCTGTCCATTACACCACACTCTCTACACGAGCTTTTCCTTCCCCTCTATCTTTTTACTCTCCTCAGCCTTTCGCTCACCTTTGCCAAATGGAAGGGTAGTAAAGAGTGAGAGAGTAGGAGGAGAGAGCTTATAACATTACCGTATCAGTAGCAGCTTAAGCTGGTGGTTGGATAGTAATTGTGTGTGTGTATATATGTGTGTATACTGTACAATATAGTAAAAATAGGTAGGTTTGTTGTCGCATCCCGCGACCTAATAACGAAATTTCTGGCCTCTTTTACACCCTTGGCCATTACTCAGTTGGTCTTTTCTGTTTACAATGGACACAGAAGCCTTTAAAGTAACTCTAATTATTTAAAAAAAAATTTAATCCCTTCTAATATTTTCGAAATTTTGTCAGAAAGTTTTGTTTTGATTTGACTTGAGTTAGCGGCTAAATAAACGTTACGACTTTTTTTACAATGAAAACGTAATGATTGCATCACCCATTTTTTTTTCAGTGACAAACACATTAATTTGGAAATTCTTGCAAAAATCAAATAATTGTCGGATTTTAATGAAACTATCAGTACTCATTTACAAACGATTGAAATTATTTTTGAAATTATTATTTTTTAAAAATCTTGATAAAAATATATTTTTTACCTCCGTTATCTCCCCAACTCCACAAAAATCCACGAAATCTTAATAAATTTTATATTCATGGCTAACTTTTGTTTTATTTGTTCAACACAAGACTCACTGCGGAATATAAATCAACCATTTTTTTTTATTTTAAGTTATTATTATCCGAAAATCTTCTCCAAAAAGTAAAATAAAAATGCAATAAAACTCTGGCATAATTTAATTTGATAATCTTTTAACGGCTGGAATAAATAATAACTATTAAAGACATTATACTATGAAGAAAAAAAATTTCGATTAATAATAAAACGATTTTTACTAAACTTTTCAATTTTAGATAGGCAATATAATCATCAATTCTTAACTAAAAAGTCTACTCGCAATCAATTCTTTGAAGATTTGAAAAATATTTTTAAAACTTTATATATTATTAAATTATTTGATAATAATAATAATAATAAAAATTAAAACAATTCTTTTAAAATTTTATTATTTTATTAATTTATTTTATTTATTAAAATGTTACTATCATTTGTAGTATGACAAAGTAATATTTTTCCATGAAATCATAATTATCCTTCCGTGGAAATTCTATAGGTTCCACTAGTTATTAATAATTTATTTACTACTATTTACTTTCAGTATCCCTTTTTAGGTCTTTTATACTCCTTATCAAACTTCACTGATGCAAGACGGATGTGAATTCATATCTCATCAAGAGATTATTCATTATTTTTTCAGATTCTATGGCCTCTGCACACTGTTGGAAAACTGACAGCCTTAATAAATATTACAATCAAAAGCAACTAAAACGTCAGATGAAAGTAAATATGAGTCAAAAATTAATAATAATGGACTAGATATTAATAATAATAGACTAGATATACAAGCAGATAATGTTTTTAAAATGATTATTGATTATCTACATCTTTGATTGTTGGAGTTGAAGTCTACAAATTGTCTGATGAGAAAGGTTTTGACAAATTATTCTGTGCAATTTGCCATTTAGTTTGTATTTTTATAGTTGATTCAAACAAATTGGAATATTATTTTCTTGTTTCTATTCAAAATAACCACACAATCCAATCACTGTCGTCCAGTTCTTGTCTGCCTCCATCAGGCAATAAGAACAATTTTCAACTTTCCTTGACCAAAAACAAAAATATTTGTATTTAAGGTTGGTAAGTGATACTTCTTCTTAATGTGTCGTGTCCCTTCAGGACATGGCCATCCATATGTTTCTGTCTCTTGTCACTCTTAATATTTTCCCTCTTCACAACTCTCCCAATAACCGTTCTGCCATTCAGTTACTCAAGCTGATCAAGTATATCTTGCACTGCTTTCCCCTGTCTACCTTTCCCTCTATGCGTCCTGTGAGTATTAGATTCTCCAGACACGCTTCCTCATTACATGTCCCAGGGACCTCATCTGTCTCTTTTTGATGTTCAGTATAAGTTATTTTCTAACTTGAATCCTTTCCAACACATCCTCCTTGTTGCTCATGTGCTTGGTCCATGTTATCCTCAGCATCCTTCTGTAGAACTACATTTCTGCTGCCTTGAGCAGGTCCTTTATTCTTGAAGAGATTGTATAGGGTCAGTAGGTATAGTAGCAGTAATGGAAGACATATTGGAAGAAAGGTTTATTCTCTTATTTGTATTTCCACCATTATGGGCATTATTATATTTAGTGATGTGACTTCATACAGGGCGGAAAGTGGCAGTCATTCATTTGGTTTACAGAAGTCAAATAAAACAGTTGTTTATTTGGCTTAGGGCTCACAGTCCAAGCTAAGGATAAATCTGCCTCCATCAGCAGGTTACTTTTTTGCATCATTTCCTTTTTGGGAATGCATCTTTCCTAGAAAACCCAAGATTTGGTGTTTCCAGTTCACAGAATATGTTCTCATTTGGGACATAAACATGTTTCATTAAAAACATCCGATAAAGAAAAAGATTTTATTAATTTTTAGTTAACTTTTCCAGTATTCTCACATTTCCTTTTTGTTTAAGATGAGGAATGTAAAAATGTTCCATAATTTTTGACTTTTCAAGTGCTTTCAGCTACTTCACTGGCCATTTTCAAGGATGTTATTTTTTATGTTGTTTTTTTTTTTTTGTCCTCATATTTTGACTGTAATGTAATTTTTGTGTTTTTATAAAGGAGAGTTCTTTAAAGCTATCATGTGATGTGCACAGCAGGGCAACCTTGAAAGTTGAAAATTAAGGAACGTTTTTACATTCCTTATCTCCAGCAAGAAAGGAAACGTTTAAGAATACTGGAAAAATGAAATAAAATTTAATAAAATCTTCCTTGTGAGTCGTTTAAAAGAAAGATTGCTGCCCAAATATATGTGGGACATAGTACATGGATTTGGACCACTTGAATCTGGAGTCGTAAACATGAAAGAAACAAAAATATTCATATTATATGTAAGACCTTATCTTTTTATTCTCCTTTTACTCTACTTGCTGCATAGATATATGTTATAATTTCTCTATACCTCTCTTGCCTCCCAGAGAGTAAAACACTACGCCTCCTTGGTCTCACACTTTCAGCGGACCTCAAGTGGAATGTCTATATCGAATCCCTTGCTAAATCTGCTGCTATTAAAATCAGTTCTCTGTGCAGGGCCCGGAAGTTTTTTCCGTCTGAATCTATCCTGCACATTTATAAATCTACCATCCGCCCGTGCATTGAATACTGTTGCCATATCTGGTCGGGTGCCCCTGCTATTCTCCTTGGGCTTCTCAACAAGGTACAGCGGAGGGTCTGTAATGAGATCGATACTGACTTGGCAGACCGCCTGCAGTCTCTCTCTCACCGGCGCGATATGGCTTCCCTGTGTCTCTTCTATAAACACTTTCACGGCTACTGCTCCGATGAACTTAGATCACTGGTGCCCCCTAGGTTCGAATTTGCACGAGATACTAGATTAACAACTAGATTCCAACCTTTTACAGTGAAACCGATAAAATGCAACCAAAACTTCTATTCCAACAGTTTCTTTTCTCGCACTTCCCGACTCTGGAATTCCCTTTCACAAGACTGCTTCCCCGACGGCTACAATCTCCAGGAGTTTAAATGTAAGGTCAATAGACACCTCCTAACAAACTAACTCGCTTCCATTCTTTCAAACACTCTTCCCACCCACCCAACTATCTATCACCCCCTTCTGACATTTCCTATATCTAACCACTCTTTCTATTTGCCTTCCCCCATGTAGCCCCAAGCACAATAGTGGCAGTGGAATGCCTTGCTTGGGGTGAAATGATTAAAAAAAAAATTAAACTTGTTCTTTGTTTCACCTTTTCTTGAATTACGGGTGCATACCTAAATACAATATTACTACAATATAAATACCTAAATACTATGTTACTATAATATAAATACCTAAATACAATGTTACTGCAATATAAATATTTAATAAAATGTTACTACGATATAAATACCTAAATTCAATATTACTACAGTATAAATACCTTAATACAATACTACTACAATATAAATACCTAAATACAATGTTACTACTATATAAATACTTAAATACAATATTACTACACTACACTACAAATACCTAATTACAATATAACTACAGTATAAATACATATATACAATGTTACTACTATATAAATACCTAAATGCAATATTTCTACAGTATAAATATCTAAATACAATGTTAATATAAATACTGAAATATAATATTACTACAATATAACTACCTAAATGCAATATCATTAAAATATAAATACCTAAATATAATATTACTACTATATAAATACCTAAATACAATGTTACTACAATATAAATACCTATATACAATGTTACTACGAAATAAATACCTAAATACAATATAACTAATATATAAATACCTAAATACAATATTACTAAATATAAAAGCCTAAATACAATGTTATTACAAGTTAAATACTTAAATACAATGTTATTACAATATAAATACGTAAATACAATGTTACTACAATATAAATACCTAAATACAATATCACTACAATATAAATACCCAAATACAATCATACTACTATATAAATATATAAATATAATGTTACTACCTGAATAAAATATTATTCGGACAGTAGAACCAATACTGACTACATATAATTGACTACTTGGAATATCATAACAGTTCAAAAACAAATACAATTAAAACTGATCCAACCCAAGATGAATAATTTGCCAATTTATAAAGAAATAATATGAAAACAGTTTTTTATTCATAAACTTATAAACATTTACTAATATATTAAAATGTTTATTATTTTTGTTGTCAATTCTAAAGAAAAAAGAAAATGTATGAATTCACTTTTATATGTTAAGGTTTTATTACAATTTTAATCACTGATTTTGAAAAGAAAAAATATTTTTGAGGAGTGAAGGTAGTTAAAATAATAGTAGTGTCAAGAGAAAAACTGTTCTTTCGACACTCACTTTTTGTAGGTACAAATGTTAAGATCCCCTTTTAGCAGGCCATTTACAGCAGGTCAATCACTTCTAATTGATGTGTAATATAAACTTATTTTATAAATGGAACTTTGTGTGTGTGTGTGTGTGTTACCTATAGACTTCAAAACGGCTGAACCGATTTTCTTGAAAATTTACACAGTTATACTATAAGCGTCTGTGAGTGTTCTTAGTAAGGTTTCGTGTCGAGGAAAAAGACATAAGAAACAATATTCAAAAGTTTCAAGGTTGCAGTTCTTACAATAGTGCAGAAAATCAATAATATATATATATAGAAGGCAAGATGTTTGTGTGTGTCTGTTTATCTGCCTGTATGTCTCTATGTCTGTATTTTTTCAGCCATTTTATTTTAGTTTTTGCTTCAGGTTTGGCTCTAAGTAGGTATAATTGTAGTTCTTAGTCTAAGCCATGATACCATTTACTCAGAGGACATATTTAGCCTTCAAAATTCAGTTTATGACGAAAAAACTTATTTTATATCAATACCAGGAAATCAAAATTTGACTTACATCCATTCATTTTTCTTTCAGTCTACGGTTTCGCTTTAACTGGAAACAACTATTGCTTTTTAGTCTTTCGTGCCAACGTCCAAAGAGTCTGAGCTCCAGGACCATGGATTAGTTTTAAAGCTTTCATCACACCTGAGCAACATATTTTTTAGGCTTTTGGTCAGGTCATGGGCTAAAAGAAAGAGTCAAGACTGACTGGGCAGAAGGTTGTCTCGCACTAGGTTGCCATTGCTTTCTGCAGTAGACTGGTTGCCAGCCAAGGCTATAGAACCCAATCTGTCCTGATATTTAACCCATAAATGGAAGGAAGAGACGGATTAATACCTTTCCCAAGGGTATTTGCACGTAAGTGAATGCAATGAATTCAACTAGAATTTGAACTTGGCTCCCTGATTTCTCGTTCCGAGCCGATATCCACTGCACCACAACGCACCTCCTCACTGCTCGATAGAAACTCTGTAAATGTGATGTTTTTCTAAAGTCGGCTTAGTCCAGTAAATATCCAACCAAGCAATAATCAACTTTGGTAATAATTTACAAAGAATTTTATTTCCTTTTTTTTATGGTTTATTTTGGGCTTGTCAGGAAAACTTTGTATTTTATGATAATTGTAAATTCATGAAATTGAAATTGTTTTATGCTCAAGCCTTGAGATTTGTGTAATAAAGGCAGTCTTTCAATGAATCAAGACGTTTTGAGCCACAGGGTGAGAGTGAAGAGAGAAAGAGAGAGCTCAAGAAAGAGGGTTATAGAGAATCAGAAAGAGAGAAAATGAGAGTGAATCAGAGAGAGAGAGAGAGAGAGAGAATCAGAGAGAGCAGATTAGGAAGAAATATTAACTTTCAATGAATCAAGAGGTTTTTAGCCACAGGGTGAGAGTAATGAGGAAAGAGAGAGAAAGAGAGAATGAGATTGAGTTATAGGAAATCAGAGTGAGAGAGAAGATAGAAAATCAGAATGAGAGATAGAGATAATCAGAGAGAGAGAGAGAAGAAGAATTAAAGAGGAAATTAGTGAGAAAGAGCAGATTAGGAGAAAATGTTAAATTTCAGTGTATCAAAAGGTTTTGAACCACAGGGTGAAAGTGATGAGAGAGAGAGAGAGAACCAGAGAAGATTAAAGAGAATCAGAGAGAGTTAGATTCAAAAAGAGAGAGAGAGAGAAAAAAAATGAGAGGGAGAAAAAATGAGATAGAGGCAGAATCAGTGAGAGACAGAGAATCAGAGAGATGAAATCAGATAGAGAATCGGTGAAAGAAGATTAAAAAGAAATGCTAATTTTCGATGAATTGAAAGACTTTGAGCCGCAGGGTGATAGAGATGTGGGAGAGAGAGAAAGATATTCAGAGAATGACTTTTCTCATGTCAAGAGAAAAGATTTTGAGTTACAACTTAGAGAGAGAGAGAGAGAGAGAGAGAGAGAGAGAAAGAAAGAAAAAGAGAGAGTCAGAGAGAGATAGAAAGTCAGAGAGAAATAAAGTGTCCGAGAGAGAGAGAAAAAGAGTCAGAGAGTAGTTTAGAAAGAAATGGTATTTTTCAGTTTATTTTTCTTTGGATAGTCAGATATCAGTTTCAGTCAGTTAAATGTCAACCGTGATACACCACGCCTTGGGCGATCATGTCTCGAAAGAGACATGACTGACTAGGCAGAAGATTATCCCGCAGTAGGTTGCCATTGCTTTCTGCGGTAGACTGGTCACCAACAAAGGCTACAGAACCCAATCAGTCCTGTTATTTAACTCATAGCTAGATAGGGAAGAGATGTGTTATATTATTAAGTAATAATTAGTGGGGGATTAGTTTATTACTTCATAACAATATAAAACTGACCCCCCTCTTTATGACCAGTAGAAGCCTGAATCATGTTTCCGACTATTATATTCAGTCAGCCAGTTAAGTGCCATATGTGATACACACTCTGGCAATCATGTCTCGAAAGAGGCATGAATAACTAGGCAGAAGATTTTCCCGCAGTAGATAGCCATTGCTGTCTGCGGTAGACTGGTTGTCAGCCAATGCTATAGTACCCAATCAGTCCTATTATTTAACCCATAACTGGAGGGAAGAGATGGATTAACACCTTTCCCAGGGATATTTGTGCGTAAGTGAATGCAAGTAATTCAACTGGAATTCAAACTTGGCTCCTTGATTTGTCGTTCTGAGCTGATATCCACTGCGCCACAATCCCAGATATAAGTTTCAGTTTACATGGAACAAAACAATGCAGTTATTAATAAGAAGAGTTGAAATTAATGCATACAAGAATTCACAGCTCTAGCTTCATTCCTTCATAGTCATCAACTGACCCCTATATACAGTACTGTGCAAAAGTATTAGGACAAGAACTATTTTATCGTTTATGAGGCATCAAAATAATTGCGACAATTTACCAATCGCACCTAGTATATATACAGTACTGTGCAAAAGTATTAGGACAAGAACTATTTTATCTTTTATGAGGCATCAAAATAATTGCGACAATTTACCAATCGCACCTAGTATATATACAGTACTGTGCAAAAGTATTAGGACAAGAACTATTTTATCTTTTATGAGGCATATTGACAGAAAATAAACAATTTAATTAAAGTAATTTTATTTGGTTTACTCAACAAATGTTTTAACAAGAAAAAAATACTTGTTACAAAATAAATTTAATATTTTGTATAATAGCATTTTGCTTTGAAATAATAAAATTTACAATCGCACCTAGTATATATATATATATACAGTACTCTGCAAAGATATTAGGACAAGAACTATTTTATCTTTTATGAGGCATATTGACAGAAAATAAACAATTTAATTAAAGTAATTTTATTTGATTTACTCAACAAATGCCTTAACAAGAAAAAATACTTGTTAGAAAACAATTTAATTTAATCTCATCATTTCACCCCATGTAACCCCATTTGTACTAGTGGCATTCTCACCTTTCTTGGGGTGAAATGATTAAAAATACATTCCACGAAAAAGAAACAATTTATCTAAACTTATTTATAAATGGAACTTTGTGTGTGTGTGTGTGTGTGTGTGTGTGCCTGTGTGTCCGTTACTTATAGACTCCGAAACGGCTGAACCGATTATCTTGAAAATTTACACAGTTGTACTATAAGTGTCTGCAAGTGTTATTAGCTAGGTTTTGTATCGAGGTACCCTCGATGAATATCAAAAATCGAGAATAAAAAAAATCGGGTTATAGAAGGAGTGGTTCGATTTTAATCAAATTTGGTACACTCATAGACAAAGACATAAGAAAAGAAGTTTCAAGGTTGCAATACTTACAATAGTGCAGAAAATTGATAATATATATATATATATATATATAAGGCAAGATGTTTGTGTGTTTGTCTGTTTATCTGTCTGTATGCCTGTATTTTTTTCAGCCCTTTTATTTTAGTTTTTGCTTTGGGTTTGGCTCTATGTAGGTATAATTGTAGTTCTTAGTCTCAACCATCATACCATTTAGTCAGAGGACTTATTTAGCCTTCAAAATTCAGTTTATGATGAAAAGACTTATTTGATATCGATACCAGGAAATCAAAATTTGACTTACATCCATTCATTTTTCTTTCAGTCTACAGTTTTGCTTTTACTTGAAACAACTATTGATTTTTAGTCTTTCGTGCCAATGTCCAAAGAATCTGAACTCCAGGACCATGGATTAGCTTTAAAGCTTTCATTACACCCGAGCAACGTCTGGCTATACTGCTAGTATATATATATATATATATATATATATATATATATATATATATATTAGGTGCGATTTGTAAAATGTTGCAATTATTTTATTATTTCAAATATTCTTTTGGCTGAGTCTGAGCTTCAGGACCATGGATTAGTTTATTAAAGCTTTCATTACACCCGAGCAATGCCGGGCTATACTGCTAGTAACATCTAAAAGAAATATATTAATCAAGGCCAAAATATGTGCTCAGCAACTAAAAAATTATACAATCCCAGATTGATATTATATGCAGAAAACTCAAAATGAATTTTAAAAAATATTTTTAAGCCCATCAACCACTTCTATTGACTTGCTGGTAGGACTTAATGTACAACCTTTAATATATTAATCAATATTAGCTGTACTAAGCACCAAGAACATGTCTGGACTACTAAGCTGAGATCACTGATGATTTTTCATAAAATATTCAGGTATTGCTGAACCTGATACATTAACACACCTATGTCAGCTGTCTACCTTTATCTTGTGAATATTGGCCGAGAAGTATTCGTAGATCCAGGTTTTTTAACCCATTGACCTGTTTGTTTACATAGTCAGCTACACACTGACATCTGAACTTATTTATTACAAAAGTAATATGAAGAGGCAAAATATATTTAATTATATAATCATTTCATTTCAAACAAGGCAGGAGAGCCACTGGTGCAGGGCAGAGGGGTTATAGTCAGTCAGTCAGTTAAGTGCCATACCTGATGCATGCTTGGGCGATCATCTCTCGAAAGAGACATGGCTGACTGAGATTATCCTGCAGTAGGTTGCCATTGCTTTCTGTGGTAGACTGTTTGCCGACCAAAGCTATAGAACCCAATCTGTCCTGTTATTTGACTCATAGCTAGAGGGGGAAGAGTGGTATTATATTATTAAGCATTAATTAGTGGGGGATCAGTTTATTACTTCATAACAACATGAAACTGATCCCCTACTTTCTGTCCAGTAGAAGCTTTAATCCTGTTTTCAGCTATTATGTTTAGTCAGTCAGTTAAGTGCCATACGTGATACACACTTTGGGCGATCATGTCTTGAAAGAGACATGACTGACTGGGCAGAAGATTATCCCGCAGTAGGTTGCCATTATTATCTGCGGTAGACTGGTTGCCGACTAAAGCTATAGAACCCAATCTGTCCTATTATTTAACCCATAACTGGAAGTAAGAGATGGATTAATACCTTTCCCAAGGTATTAATCGAGATCCATTGCACCACAATACACATCCTTTACAGGGGTTACAGTGAGAGAAAAAAACAATATACAGAGGATGTTAAAAGAAAAGATAAGAAACAGATGAGAATCAGAGGGATAGAAGATGGCCACTGACATTGCATTTAAACTTTTGGAGATTGTAGCTATCAGGAAAGCAAAGAAATGGAAGGGAGTTCCACAAATGAAAGTGCGAGAAAAGAACCTGTTAGAGTAGGAGAGGTGGTAAAAGGGTGGGATCTTGATGTATGTGGTCTGGGTAACAGAGCAGCTGCCATGAAAATACTTGTAGCCCAGTTCACAATTGGAGTAGACAGACTAAACTATTGTTCGGTTCACACTCCACCCATATCTATTGAACAGGTGAAGAGGCTCATCCCTTGTTCGCTGTTTAGGATGTGGTTTCCAATTTTCTCTTTTCCAATCTCTTTACTCTTTTTCTTTTTCTTTTTCTTTTTCAATTGGAGTAGATAGACTAAACTGTCGCCCGGTTCACACTCCACCCACATCTATTGCACAGGTGAAGAGGCTCATCCCTTGTTCCCTGTTTAGGATGTGATTTCCGGCTTCCTCTTTTCCAATCTTTTTACTCTTTTGTTTTTCCTTTTTTTCTCAATTGAAGTAGATAGACTAAACTATTGCCCGGTTCACACTCCACCCACGTCTATTGAACACTTGAAGACGCTCATCCCTTCTTCCCTGTTTAGGATGTGGTTTTTGGCTTTCTCTCTTCCAATCTTATTACTCTTACGTAGCCCTCTGCGCATCAGTGACATTACCGCCTTGCTCGCAGTGATATGATTAAAAAAAAAAAAGAAAAAAGACAGAGGGAAGCCACATCATGTCAGTGAGAAAGTGGCTGAAGGTGAGCTACTATGTCAGAATTGATTATATTGCAGATCCTCCCTGGATTTTGTTGAGAACCTCCAGATGAATAGCAGGATCAGGCAACCAGATATCATTGCTTTAATATGTGTATGTATATTGTATCGTGGAATGAAGAGATACACAATGAAATGTAGATAAACTCATTTATTACCAGAGTGGTACTTCCAAGAGATATATATAATATTTACAGTCTCTTGTAGTCGTAGGTGTTGCTTCACGAAGTCCGTGATTATGACAACTCCTTGTGCTAATTACACATTGTCTTTTATACATCTGGGCAACTGGATGTAAAAGTTAAGGAGATATTGAATAAATCTTGGGCATAGATTTACATTTTGAATGGATTCAGTAGCAGCACTGTTTTTCCCTCTAAGTAAGTTACTTTCTCTTTTGTTAAATGTGGCCTTCTTTTGTTCAAAGTCTTGGTTGAACTTATTTCTATTTTTGACTAACACATTTGGTAAACTGCTATGTATAAGATCTATTTGTATTTTTAGATAGTTTTTTTTAGATTTCTGCAAGTTTCAATATATTGTTTGGAACGGTTGTGACAGTTTACTTTATCTTAATGGTTTTGTCTAGTAATTATTTTATGTTAATGGTTTTCTTTTTTTTTTTTTTTTACCAAAGTTCATATTGTACCTCATCTCAAAAATATAGACTAATACAGATCTTGTTAGAGTCTATGAACTTTTTTTATTGCTTGCCATGTTTCTTAGTCATCATATTTTATCTAGCTATGCAATACAATCTCCATTGTGTTTGAGAGACAAAAATATACTTGTTCCGAGTACACTCAACTGTGCCCCTCAGATTTAATTCTCATTGAGCATGTATAAGATATTTTTTCAGTCTTTCCTAAATTCTCTGAAGCTACACTCAATACACATAACTCAAGTATCAAGAAGCCTGGAAGAATTATTATTTTTATGGATATTTTTTTCGATCATATCCATAAAAGCCAGAAATCTGCAATGTCCTTACAGTTTCATCCACAACACTAAGAGAAAGGCAAACAAAATAAAAACAGATCACCAAATTTAAGCAAAATCGAGCCTGGTCAGTACTTAAATGGGTGACCATTTGGGAATACCAGGTTTTTTTTTTAATAATCATATCACCCCGAGCAAGGCAGTAACGCCACTGATGTGCAGGGGGCTACGTAAGAGTGAAAAGATTGGAAAAGAGAAAGCCAGAAACCACATCCTAAACAGGAAACAAGGGATGAGCCTCTTCACCTGTTCAATAGACGTGGGTGGGGTGTGAACCGGGTGATAGCTAAGTCTATCTACTCCAATTGAAAGAAAAAGAAAAAAAAGAAAAGAGTGAAAAGATTGGAAAAGAGAAAGCCAGAAACCACATCCTAAACAGGGAACAAGGGATGAGCCTCTTCACCTGTTCAATAGACGTGGGTGGAGTGTGAATCGGGCAATAGTTTAGTCTATCTACTCCAATTGAATAAAAAAAGCAAAGACAAAAAAAGAAAAGAGTGAAAAATTGGAAAAGAGAAAGCTGGGAACCACATCTGAACAGGGAACAAGAGATGAGCTTACATATTGGTGGTTGGTGCCTGTAAACGTAAAGACCTAGAATGGTCCACCGGTCCTCCAGGTTTTGGGTTTGGGGGTTGGGTGCAGGGCTAACAACCTTGCCCCATAAAAAACAGTTTGTTATGAAAACAGCAACAAAAAGTTGCTGCCCTATGCACCATCTGGGTGTGATGGTTAAATGATGATGATGACAGTTCTACTATTCAAAACAATTTATCAAATCTTAACAATATCTAAATAATTACACCATACCAAAAATGATTTGTAACGCTTTTCTGTGTCACAAGAGTATCAGTTTTATTTGAACATTAATGAACCATACACATAAGCATTTTGCACCACTAAATCTGCTACTAAGAAGGTTAGTTCTCTGTGTAGGGCCAGGAAGTTTTTCTCGTCTGAAACAATCCTGTACATATATAAGATTACCATCCGCCCATGTATTGAATACTGCTGCCACATCTGGTTGGGTGCCCCTGCTACTCACCTCGGGTTTCTTGACAAAATCCAACGGAGAATCTGTAATGTGATCGATTTTGACTTGGCAGCTCCGCTGCATTCCCTCTCTCACCGGCGCAATATGGCTTCCTTAGGTCTCTTCTACAAATACTTTCACGGCTTCTACTTCAATGAACTTAGCTCTCTGGTGCCCCCTATGTATGAATTTACTAGCAACTAGGTCCCACCTTTTTACAGTGATAAAATGTAACCGCAATTTCGACTCGACAGCTTCTTTTCTTGCACTTCCCGACCGTGGAATTCCCTTCCGTTTACTTGCTTCCCTGATATCTGAAATCTCCAAGAATTTAAATGTAAGGTCAATAGCCATCTCCTATTTCACTGACTTGCATTCTTTCTCTCAAGCTTTTTTCTCCATCCACTCCACCCCCATCACACCAGTATTCTCATCCTTCTCTTACCCACTTCCTGACACCCCCTATAACATCTCACTCTTTCTCATAACTTTACTCCTATCTAACCCCCTGCACACCAGTGGAAGTAAAATGCCTTGCTTGAGGCGATATGATTATAAAAAAAATTCTAAACTATTATAATGTTGATATAAAATGGGGGATCAGTTCTACATTACAATCAATATATAAACTGATCATTCACTTTATGGCCACTCATCCTTCTCTTACACACTGTCTGACACCCCCTTGCCACTATTTCTCATGACTTTCCTCCTATGTAACCCCCTGCACACCAGTGGAAGTAAAATGCCTTGCTTGAGGCGATATGATTATAAAAAAAAATTTCTAAACTATTATAATGTTGGTAAAAAATGGGGATAAGTTCTACATTACAATCAATATATAAACTGATCCCTGACTTTATGATCATAACCATTCTTCTCTTACCCACTGTCTGACACCCCCTTGTCACTCTTTTCTCATAACTTTCCTTCTTTGTAACCCTCTGCAAAACAGTAGCAGTAAAATGCATTGCTTGGGGTGAAATGATAAAAAAAATAAACTAACCCTCACCTATCATTCAGGCAACTTCATAATTCCATCCTCCTAAATCTATTTATCTTTTTTTTTTGCTTTAAAATTTTCTAGATGTCAACCATCAACATTGATGTTCCTCTATCTTCTACCTGTCATAATTTGATCCTATAAATTTTACAAGCATTTTACAGGAAAAAATTGCTTTCCAGTAAATACTGTTTGTAGATGTCTTTATTTTTTGTTAAATCATTTCACCCCAAGCAAGGCATCCCACTGCCACTATTGCGCAGGGGGTTACATAGGGGAAAGTGATGAGAAAGAGTGACAGATTATAGGAGGTGTCAGGAAGTGGGTAAAAGATGGAGGAATATGGCCATAAAGTGAGAGATCAGTTTATATATTGATTGAAATGTAGAATTGATCCCCAACTTTATACCCACAGTATAATTTTACAGAATTTTTTTTAATCATCTCACCCCAAGCAAGGCATCCCACTGCCACTATTGCGCAGGGGGTTACATAGGAGAAAGTGATGAGAAAGAGTGGTTCGTTATAGGAAATATCGGAAGGAGGGTGATAGACAGATGCGGATACTGAGGATGGGGGTTAGGTAGGTGAGAAGCGTGTTTGAGAGAATGGATGAGAGTTATTGTGATAAGAGGTGTCTATTGACCTTACATTTAAACTCCTGGAGATTGTAGCTGTTGGGGGAGCAAGTATATAGAAAGGCATTCCACAGGTGGGAAGTGCAAGAAAAGAAGCTGTTAGAGTAGAAGTTACGGTTACATTTTATCTGTTTCACTGTAAAAGGGTGAGACCTAGTTGCTAATATAGTATCTCGTGCAAATTCATATCTAGGGAGCACCAGTCTTCTATGTTTATTGGATCAGAAGCAGTGAAAGTATTTATCGAAGAGGCACAGGGAAGCCACATCACGCCGGTGAGAGTGACTGCAGCTGGGCTGCCAGGTCGGTATCGATCACATTACAGATTCTCCGTTGTATTTTGTCAAGAACCCTGAGGAGAATTCCCACTTTTAAAAAACTCCTTTAAGAATTAAAAAGCATAATAAATATTCAGTCAATACAGACCTTGGCACATTAAATTGGTGACTATAAATATTGAAAATCTTTTTGAGATGGTAACAAGAAGACATGAAACTTTTAGAAGGATTTAATGAACTAATAAGATGGCTACATTTTACATCAGGAGATTGATTTTATCCCTAAACCTCTGACTTTGTCGAACGTTCGGCATCTGGGCAGAGAAGAACCGAGATGAAGCTATTTAAAAATTAATAATAGCGGCTGACAATGCTTCATGTAATAAAAAATGAAGATGAAAGTAAATACTAGTCAAAAAGGAATAGATCCTGAGCATGATGGTAAACTCTATCCGGCAGCAAGGCCTCTGATTACAACTTTGTGAGGAGCATGGAACCACCTCTTAATTACTGTTGTACCCAGGTCCCCCCTGATCCAGAGTGGTAGCACCTGTTAGGGTCCCAGCTATAAGCAAATAGTTATTCCCCCAAACTGGGGTCAAAACACTATGAAAGTATAAAAATAGAAATATTTATATAAAAATAGTCTTTTATAGAAAAATATTACCAACAATACATTTTTTAAGAAAAAATTATTCTCAGCAAAACATTTTTGAATACAAAACTAGAAGACATTTTTAGTTTTCTAAAATAAAAAATAAAAACAAGTTTTCATTAAAATCTGACTAAATCAACCTTCTCACTATAACCGAACATTAAAAAAAGTCTCTTAAAACCCCACCTTTTTGGCATTAAATAACCCACAGAGGTTGATATGCCATTACTGTGGAATTCCCTTCCACATGACTGCTTCCCCGACGGCTACAATCTCCAGGAGTTTAAATGTAAGGTTAATAGACACCTCCTAACAAACTAACTCACTTCCATTCTTTCAAACACTCTTCCCATCCTCCCAACTATCTATCACCCCCCCACTTCTGACATTTCCTATATCTAACCACTCTTTCTATTTACCTTCACCTAATGTAGCCCCAAGCGCAATAGTGGCAGTGGAATGCCTTGCTTGGGGTGAAATTAAAAAAAAAAATAAATCAAAAAGAATAAAAACAAAAATTTGTCATTAAAATCTAACTAAATCAACCTCCTCACTATAACTGAACATTACAAAATATACATTAAAACCCCACTTTTTGGCATTAAATAACCCACAGAAGTTGATATGCAGTTAAACAAAACTCAAACTTAAATTCTAACTATAAAATACCTTAAAACCCTACCTTTTTGGCATTAAATAACCCACAGAGGTATTGATATGCCAATAAACAAAACTCAAACTCAAAAAGGAATAATAATGCTTCATCTAATAAAAAAAATAGCAAAGCTTATAAAAAAAAACTTTAACATATTAATTTATAACAATAACAACAATGAATTCTCAATAATTCGTTTTTTTGACTTTCCATCCCTCTAAAGCATTTAACCGTTCTGTTATAAATTACCTCATGACATCTAGATCCGTTAATATTTTATGCCTATTTCATGACTATGCTTTCAATATTCCTACAACACTTTTCATATAGAAAATCCACAAACATGGATGTTTATAACTGTGATTCAATCAACAGATATATTGATGTGATCTACCAACAGAACATGGGCCCAAAATCAAGGTTGGATTATAATTCTCATCGCCAGTAATTAGCCACGTGTTACATTAAATTTGCATCCGTTATAAGAGAAGATAAGAAACCACAAAATGATAAAAAAGATGAAAAGAAAAAATATTGTCAAAAATTTTCTTTCGACTCACATTAGTCTTTTTTCTATATTATTTCTAACCAAATACAAATCCCAAAGGCCACTCAAGTTAGAGGGTTACTGAATGAGGTTGTTTTAAGGACACACAGAGGAAGCATGAGGTGAAAATTATGAGGATATGTAGAATAAATAACATTTGACCTTAGATTTGAAGATGTTAAAATCATTGTGATTGGGAAAGCATCATTTTGTGAATCTATCACACAAAGTAACAGTTCTAAGGAAGAAGCTGTCTGAGTAGAACTTCATCCTTACCAATGGAATATAAAAAGATTGACATGTTGAGTCCAAGCTGTAAAATGGTGGAACTATAGAATATAACTGGCCTAAGCATCCACAATTTTTTTGCAGTATTTAAATTATCAGCAAAATTTGCAGTATTTAAATTATCAGCAAAATTTGTAGTATTTAAATTATCAGTGAAACTTACAGTATTTAAATTATCAGCAAAATTTGTAGTATTTAAATTATCAGCAAAATTTACAGTATTTAAATTATCAGCAAAATTTGTAGTATTTAAATTATCAGCAAAATTTGTAGTATTTAAATTATCAGCAAAATTTACAGTATTTAAATTATCAGCAAAATTTGTAGTATTTAAATTATCAGCAAAATTTGTAGTATTAAAATTATCAGCAAAATTTGCAGTATTTAAATTATCAGCAAAATTTGCATTATTATGATATATCAGTCATTAAACAAGTTCACTTGTTGACTATTTGAGAGAAATGAAATGAATAAGTAATTATACTGACCATAGTAGCATGGTTAGTGATTCTAATTTACTTATAAATATTAGATTAGCATCGAGTTAACTGAAGTGGAAAAAAATCAAATTAATGTCTAACGATACACTTCACATAAACACAGTATGGATTTTTAAGAGTGCCAGACTCATTATATATATATATATATTTATTTAGAAATCTTCCAGGGTTCTCAATACCTGAGTTGTGTGTACTGAGTATAGCTTCAGAGAATTTAGGAAAGACCGAAAAAATATCTCATACATGCTCAATGGGAATTAAATCTGAAGGGCACACTTGAAAGTACTCGACTAGTAATTTTTTGTCTCCCAAGCACAACAGAGATTGTACTGCATTGCTAGATAAAATATGATGACTAAGAAACATGGCAAGCAATAAAAAAATTCATAGGCTCTAACAAGATCTGTATTAGTCTATATTTTTGAGATGAGATACAACATGGACTCTGGTAAAAAAAAACAAATACTACATTAACATAAAAATTTGCAATATGAACTCTGGTGAAAAATGGTTACTGAACATTAGGTTATAAGTCCCAGAAATTCAGTTGTTGTTGTCCTTGGATATGGTCCAGTGGGTATAGACATTGGTTAGTTCCAATGACTTGACCTAAATAGTTGTGAGTTCAATACCAGAGTACAGCAAGCAACTTAGAGAGTCGTGTTAAAGGGAGAAAACTCATAACTACCATAAGAGGCTTTGTGCAAGGAATGAGAATGATATACAGTGGTCATAAAAAAAGGTTCAGTTTGAAATTTTTAGCATCTGAAGAAGGCCAGAGCATACAAATGGCAACCCAGATGAGGAGTCCGAAGAATGTAAATGGTATAATAGTGCCCCTTGAGCAACTACTGAGAATTAATCTCAATACAGATCCCAAGTGGGTCATACGTATGATCCATCACTAAGGAGACTAGAAAAAAATGATCCATTCCCTAAACCATTTCATGCTATGCTTTACCTTTACAAGAGCCAATGCTATCATCATCCTTTTCTCACAGTCAAAATTATTTTCCACCCTACAATCCCTTTTCTCACAGTCAAATTGTTGCAAGCACTCAGTCAGTCAGTTAAGTGCCATACGTGATACACACTTGGGCGATCATGTCTCGAAAGAGACATGACTGACTGGGCAGAAGATTATCCCGCAGTAGGTTGTATTTGAATCCTGTGGTAGACTATCTGGCTAGTAATTAGTGGGGGATCAGTTTATTACTTCATAACAACAGAAAACAGATCCCCCACTTTATGCCCAGTAAAAGTTTTGTTTTCAACTATTATATTCAGTCAGTCAGTTAAGTGCCATACGTGATACACGCTTGGGCGATCATGTCTCTTTTGAGACATGACTGACTGGGCAGAAGATTATCCCGCAGTAGGTTGCCATTGCTTTCTGCGGTAGACTGGTTGCCAACTAAGGCTATAGAACCCAATCTGTTCTGCTATTTAACCCATAACTGGAAGGAATAGAAGGATTAATACCTTTCCCAAGGGTATTTGCGCGTAAGTGAATAGAATGGATTCAACTGGAATTCTCCGGTTTCTCGTTCCGGGCCGATATCCAATGTACCACAACGCAACCCTACAATCCCTTTTCTCACAGTCAAATTATTGCAAGCACTACTCTGTCATTATTTCAATAAAAAGTGTTGAGATGAACTACGTTCCTTAGTCCCCCACCTGTTGTAACTTTTAAAGCAAAGATCTGCCATAGCAGGCCCAAACTAAGATCTGCCAGAGCAGGCCCAAAGCTAAAATCTGCCATAGCAGTCCCAAAGCTAAGATCTGCTATAGCAGGCCCAAACTAAGATCTGCCAAAGCTAAGATCTGCAATAGCAGACCGAAAGCTAAGATCTGCCAGAGCAGGCCCAACGCTAAGATCTGCCATAGCAAGCCCAAAGCTAAGATCTGCCAAAGCAGGCCCAAAGCAAAGATCTGCCATAGCAGGCCCAAAGCAAAGATCTGCCATAGCAGGCCCAAAGCTAAAATCTGCCAGAGCAGGCCCAAACTAAGATCTGCCATAGCAGGCCCAAAGCTAAGATCTGCCATAGCAGGCCCAAAGCTAAAATCTGCTAGAGCAGGCCAAAGGTAATATCTGCCATAGCAGACCCAAAGGTAATATCGGCCATAGCAGGCCCAAAGCTAAGATCTGCCATAGCAGGCCCAAAGCTAAGATCTGCCATAGCAGGCCCAAAGTTAAGATCTGCCATAGCAGGCCCAAAGTTAAGATCTGCCCATTGTAATGAACCACTTTCATTATTTTCATCTTCCACTTGTGAGATGTAAGTTTTACTTGAGCAGCTTCATTCCATGAATCACTGCTTTGTGGTTTTGCTTGTTTTTAGCCTTTTAGAGCCATTCAATTTGGAATGAGCCGCTTTGCTTGGCAGGATGCGGTAGATGTTGAAGCGGGATAGCTGCTTTTGTGGTGATGTTATAGCATAATCCATGTTGTAGTTTCTGAGTAAATATTATTAGCTGTACTTTGTATTGAGCACTTTTTAAGAATAGGGTTTCTTTGGACTAGGAATATTATTTCATCTATACGTACTCTATACTCGTATATATATATATATATATATATATATATATATATATATATATATATATATATATGCCATTTACAGACAGTCCTGTTTCATTGTGTCGCGTCTCATCAGTGCGGTTGGACATTCGATTGCTTCTGGCCGGAATTTGAACATCAACTTGACATCAGTCGGCGATTCTCTTTCTGGGCTGTGGCCGCTCGGTGGAGGAAGGCAGATTTTAGCGTATTTCATACACAATGTAAGCACACGATATTTCCATAAGATTTATAAAATGAATTAACAACCAATATATTTTAATATATTTGAAGATTATTTTTAATAGATACTCGTATTTAATTAGATACTCTTTAATTAAACAGTATATTTAAATTGGAGTAGATAGACTAAACTATCGCCCGGTTCGCACTCCACCCATGTCTATTGAACAGGTGTAGAGGCTCATCCCTCGTTCCCTGTTTAGGATGTGGTTTCCGGTTTTCTCTTTTCCAATCTGTTCACTCTCACGTAGCCCCCTGCGCATCAGTGGCGTTACCGCCTTGCTTGGGTTGATATGATTTTAAAAAAAAGTGACTCCAAAAAGAAATCTTTCCTGATCCTTACAGTCTTAACCTGTTCAAGTCGAGGGTTAATGATTATCTTACTTCAATCTTACTCTCACGTAGCCCCCTGCGCATCAGTGGCGTTACCATCTTGCTTAGGGTGATATGATTTTTAAAAAAAGTGACTCCAAAAAGAAATCTTTCCTGATCCTTACAGTCTTAACCTGTTCAAGTCCAGGGTTAATGATTATCTTCCCACATATCTTCAAAAACTTACACTTTAATCTTCTTTCTTTGTCTACTAACACTGTCATTTACATATTTTTAGTTGTTAAGATTCTGCTCACCAACAATAAAGAGTTCTAGTGGTTCAATTCTCAGCCCATCGGCGGGCTCTTGCAGTTTTCATGTCAGTAAAGTCTGCCTTGCTTTGCCTTGCCAGGAGTCATCATTGCCACAATCTCAATAATATCAGATATGCGGATGACACGGTGCTGATAGCAGACACGGAAAGGGAAATGCAGGACCTTCAACAGAAGGTAGCAAAAGAAAGTGAGAAGAAAGGACTAAGTATAACCTTCAAGAAAACTGAATGTATGGTCATCAGCCAAAAGAAGAGCTCAATAAAAAAGGTAAAAAATTCAAATATCTGGGAAGTATTTTGACAAAGAATGAAAAGTGTGACATGGAGAACCAAAAACATTGGCATGGCCAAGGATGTATTTCAGAAGCTAACCAGAGTACTGAAAGACAGGAAAATTTCACTAGAAACAAAGAAAAGAGTGCTGGATTGCTGTGTGATATCTGTCTTTCTGTATGGAAGTGAATGCTGGATGATCTCATCAAGGATGATGGAGAGGCTTGAGGCAGCAGAAATGTGATTTTACAGAAGGATGCTGAGAATTCCATAGATGGAGCCAGTGTGCAACAATATGTTGAAATGGATGCAAATGAGAAGAAAACTCATACTAAATATCAGGAAGAGACAAATGAGGTTCTTGGGACATGTAATGAGGAAGGAAGGCTTAGAGAACTTAATACTCACAAGTTGGATAAAGGGAAGAAGAGACAGGGGAAAGCAGTGCGAGATGTACTTGTTAGGTCTGAGAAAATGGTTAGAGAAGCAGGTCTTAGAGATACCAAGAGAAAAAATATCGAGAGCGCTAAGAGACAGAGCCAAGTGGAAGTCCAAGATCGTCTACGTCCTGAAGAGACAATGGCATATGAAGAAAAAGAAAAATTACTGAGAGCGACAAGAGAAAGAGCCAATTGGAAGTCCATGATCGTCTACGTCCTGAAGGAACATGACACATGAAGAAAAAGAAAAATTACTGAGAGCGACAAGAGACAGAGCCAAGTGGAAGTCCATGATCGCCTACGTCCTGAAGGAACATGACACATGAAGAAAAAGAAAAATTACTGAGAGCGACAAGAGACAGAGCCAATTGGAAGTTCATGATCGCCTAAGTCCTGAAGGAACATGACACATGAAGAAGAAGAAAAATTACTGAGAGTGACAAGAAACAGAGCCAAGTGGAAGTCCATGATCGCCTACGTCCTGAAGGGACATGACACATGAAGAAAAAGAAAAATTACTGAGAGCGACAAGAGACAGAGCCAATTGGAAGTCCATGATCGCCTAAGTCCTGAAGGAACATGACACATGAAGAAGAAGAAAAATTACTGAGAGTGACAAGAAACAGAGCCAAGTGGAAGTCCATGATCGCCTACGTCCTGAAGGAACATGACACATGAAGAAAAAGAAAAATTACTGAGAGCGACAAGAGACAGAGCCAAGTGGAAGTCCATGATCGCCTAAGTCCTGAAGGAACATGACACATGAAGAAGAAGAAAAATTACTGAGAGCGACAAGAGACAGAGCCAAGTGGAATTCCATAATCGCCTACGTTCTAAAGGGACATGGCACATGAAAAAGAAGAAAAATTACTGAGAGCGACAAGAGACAGAGCCAAGTGGAAGTCCATCCTGAAAGAACACAGCACATGAAGAAGAAGAAAAAGAAAGTCAGTTTAAAATTCACTATATTCCTGGTTTACCCTTACTTACAAGGAAAAATATTGACCATTACCAACTTGGAAATAAAATGCTTTATCTTTTTACAGACAATAATTCCGATGTCCTATGTACACTGTCTCTATACTGATGACATCACATGTTTGTCATCGGGCTGAGTTAATTTTTGCAAGTAGGGGATGGAGTCAGTATCTAGTGACTGATTTTTTGCAACTTCATTTTATCTTAGACTGGATCAACACAAGCCTTTGATGGCTTTAAGGCTGATTACAAAAGGTTAATCAGTACATTAATGAGGTTTTAACATTGCTGGCAGGTTGTTAGAAATAATCAGTGGTGAGAAGTGATTTAAATTGTCTAAGAATTGATTAAAATTGAGCTTACCTTGCGGAATAATACACCTGAAAATAAAGAAAAGAGAAAAAATAAATAAGTTCAAGTTTAAATCAAAACACACATATGTATGCAGAAATATTGAAAAAAGTATACAAAAATATAAACATTGTTTGGATCCAGTGACTTGACCCAAAGAGTTGTGAGTTCAATACCTGGCTACAGCAGTGGAGAACAAATAAATTAGAGAGTTGAGTTAAAGCGTTGGTTAGTTCCAGTGACTTGACCCAAAGAGTTGTGAGTTCAATACCTGGCTACAGCAGTGGTGAACAAATAACTCCGAGAGTTGAGTTAAAGCATTGGTTAGTTCCAATGACTTGACCCAAAGAGTTGTGAGTTCAATACCTGGCTACAGCAGTGGAGAACAAATAAATTAGAGAGTTGAGTTAAAGCATTGGTTAGTTCCAGTGACTTGACCCAAAGAGTTGTGAGTTCAATACCTGGCTACAACAGTGGTGAACAAATAATTTAGAGATTTGAGTTAAAGCATTGGTTAGTTCTAGTGACTTGACCCAAAGAGTTGTGAGTTCAATACCTGCCTACAGTAGTGGAGAAGAGTAAGCATGAAGAGCTAAGTTAAAGAGAGATAACTAATACTGAGCCATCTGGAAGAGGCATGGCTTATGGAACTAGAATAATTTACCCTGGTGAGCAAAATTCGGAGAATAAAATATCTAAAAAGTTATGAATATGGCAACAAAGATGAGGACAACAGCCTGAACAATGTAAATAGTGTAAATAATTACAATTCCTCATCTCAGAAATATAGACAGATGTTGAAGGTGAATATGGCAACAAAGATGAAGACAACAGTCCGAACAATGTAAATAGTGTAAATAATTACAATACCTCATGTAAGAAATATAAACAGATGTTGAAGGTTCTAATAGCCTGGTAACTCAACTCCAGTCACTTTCTCCCCTTATTATTGTGGCTTCCCTCTGTCTTTTCTACAAAAACTTTCACAGTTTCTGCTCTGATGAGCTTAGCTTCCTGGTGTCCCCTCTGTATCAATTTAGTCAAGCTACTAGACTAGCGACTAGGCCCCACCCTTTTACAGTGAAACCGATCACATGTAACCACAACTTCTACTCTAGTAGTTTCTTTTCTCGCACTCCCCACCTGCAGAATTCCCTTCTGTATACTTGCTTCCCTGAAAGCTACAATCGCTAAGAATTTAACAGCAAAGTCAACTGCTATCTTTTATCTTCTTGACTCACATCCTTTCTCTGACAACCTTTGTATCATGTTCTTCTTCCTTTCCACTCAAATCTCAGGCAGCCCTCTTCTGTATTCTTATACTATTCTTAATCATTCTATGATTCCCATGTAACTTGTTCCTTTTTCTTATGTAAACCCCCTGCACACCTGTGGCAGTCCTGCCTTGCTTGGGGTGAAATGATTATAAACAAAAATGAAAATACAATCTATTAAATGTTTTTCTGTTAAATCTTGAGGCATGCAAACATCATAATGATTTAAAGTGGAGCTTCAATTCTATGTTACAATTAATATATAAAATGATCCCTCACCTTGTGGCCATTGTAGATTCTATACATTTTTATTCCATAGAATGTAAGTAATTCTAAAAGACGTACCTGTGTAGCTAATCAGTCTTTTATTGCTTGGTTGACTGGTTTTCTATGGCTTATCAACAGACAAGAAATTATTATATGGATATAAAGTGGGGGTTCAATTCTATTTTATAATCAATATATAAAATGATCCCTCACCTTGTGGCCATTGTAGTTTCTATACATTTTTATTCCATAGAATGTAATTCTAAAAGACATACCTGTGTAGCTAATTAGTCTTTTATTGCTTGGTTGACTGGTTTTCTATGGCTTATCAACAGACAAGAAATTATTGTATGGATATAAAGTGGGGGTTCAATTCTATTTTATAATCAATATATAAAATGATCCCTCACCTTGCGGCCATTGTAGTTTCTATACATTTTTATTCCATAGAATGTAAGTAATTCTAAAAGACATACCTGTGTAGCTAATCAGTCTTTTATTGCTTGGTTGACTGGTTTTCTATGGCTTATCAACAGACAAGAAATTATTATATGGATATAAAGTGGGGGTTCAATTCTATTTTATAATCAATATATAAAATGATCCCTCACCTTGCGGCCATTGTAGTTTCTATCCATTTTTATTCCATAGAATGTAAGTAATTCTAAAAGACATACCTGTGTAGCTAATCAGTCTTTTATTGATTGGTTTTCTGCGACTTATCAACTCTTTACAAGTTATTTAAGTCAGAAAATATTTTTAAATTAAAAAGTTTTTTTGCCATAATAATGGTTGAGTGATACAACTCTTACTAATTAATCCATTGTTGGGGGAAAGAAGAGGTGGATTCCTATCATTCCCAAGGACTTTGCATGTAAGTCAATATAATGAACTCAATGGGAATTGTGACTTGGCTCTCTGATTGACAATTCTGAGCCATTATCAATAACACCACCCACACGTCCAAGCTTACTGCACCTATCATCCTTAAGTGGTCAACTATCTATGCATTGATCAGACTTCATGGTGCTTAACTTTGGTGATTGTATGAATGTTACGAGGATGCATTTATAGAAATAATATTAATAATGTCTAAAAAGTTATAGTCAGGATTCTATTGAGTCCTACTTGTTATTACAAAAAAAGTTTTAATTCATGAAGTAGTTGTTAAATGGCGAAATAGCGTTTTGGAAGATTGTAGAAAATTCCAGTAGAGTCTAGAGAATACGAAAGGTTCTAGAAATATGCAAATTAGGTGTTAGCCCCTATAAAAATAGGTTTTGGGCAGAGAACAGTAGGTTGTTACCAGGGTTTGCTGATGTTATCAACTCCGGTTATGATTCAAGGATTTATATCCAGCCGAAAGAATCTGTAAGAAAAAGTTGCCGACTAGCTAAGACCTGAAAGAGAACCTCATGGAACAAAAAGGGTAAATACATATTTTTGATCCTTTCATTGACCATACTAAAAATTATTCTTTATATACTCATTTAAGGATTCCCAAAAAGTATTTCATTTTAGTTCCTCACCAACTTAACTGGGTAAAGATACTTGACACCTTACCTTCCCCTTCTCTCCTCGTAATACTCCCCAGTAGTAAACTTTATGTTTCTAGTTTTGAATGCAAGAAAAATTGCATATTTGTAAATATTTTATTTGCTGTGTTTTGTAAATTAAATATTTGTCTGTGATTTTTATCTCTGAGTTTTGGTCAATCATTTTTTTTTTTTTGTTACACGGATGTGCGTTGTGGTGCAGTGGATATCGTCCCGGAACGAGAAACCGGGGAGCCGAGTTCAAATTCCAGTTGAATAAATTGTATTCACTTACGCACAAATACCCTTGAGAAATGTATTAACCCGTCTCTTCCCTCCAGTTATGGGTTAAATAACAGGACAGATTGGGTTCTATAGCCTTGGCAGGGAACCAGTCTACCGCAAAAAGCAATGGCAACCTACTGTGGGATAATCTTCTGCCCAGTCAGTCATGTCTCTTTCGAGACATGATCCCCCAAGCGTGTTTCACGTATGGCACTTAACTGACTGAACATGTAACAATGAAAAATATCCATTTCGGGCCAATAATAATTTTTTTTTTAATCATATCACCCCAAGAAAGGCGGGAATGCCACTGATGTGCAGGGGGCTACATAAGAGTAAAAGGATTAAGTAGAAGAGAGTGAAGAGGAAGACGAACCAGTTAGAAAGGAGCAAGAGAAGTATGGGAATACAGGTGTGATGACAGTTGCAAAGGTGGAGAGAAAGGAAAGGATATACGGGGTGGTGAAAGAACTAGAGTCAAGTGGTTAATAGATGAGTATTGACATTGCATTTAAATTCCTGGAGGTTGTAGCCGTCAGGAAAGCAAGAATATGGAAGCGAGTTCCACAGGTGGAAAGTGCGAGAAAAGAAGCTGCAGGAGTAGAATTGTCGTCTGCAATTGGTTAATCTAACTGTGAATGGGTGGGACCCAGTTGCCAACCTGGTTGCACGAGTCACCTGTTACAGAGGCACCAGTGACTTAAGTTCGTTGGAGCAGAAGCCATGAAAGTATTTATAGAACAAAGGGAGGCCACATCTCGTCGGTGGGGAAGTGGCTGTAGTCGAGCCGGCAAGTCAGTACCTATCACATTACTGATTCTCCTTTGGAGCCTATCAAGAACACTGAGAATTAACAGCAGGGGTGCCTGACCATATATGGCAACAGTATCTCACCATGCTCTATTTGTGGGAAAGGTGACTCTATGATGTTATTGGTCTGT
>JBBBDQ010002113.1:182500-237500 GCA_037127315.1 Ascarosepion bandense
GCACCACAACGCACATACTTATTAAAAGATGTTGTGTCGTGACAATACGATACAAACAAATGAGTGGCTAGTCCGAGTGGTAAAGACGAAGGAACACACGATTAAATCAACAATACGGTTTATTGTACTAAAGGTACAAATATTAAGAGGCCACACAATAGTCACGATGTACCAAAATGGAGCGTAGAGTACTTCCGTCTGTTCGTAGTCGTCTTCCGGTCATCAGGCCTCTCGTAATCTACTGCGTGGTGTATTTATAACGGGTGACAGTCCAATGCTAGGGGGAGACAGGTTCTTCCATTACAACGAAAGATAACAACAAAATTATGTAATGCTAAAAACACATAACTTTTGTAAAAAACTGAAAACCTTTTCCGAATATCTGACAACTGAAGAATATTATTTTATTTTAATTTTACCCAAAACAAGACTGGAGGGCCACTCAAGATAGTGTTACTGTGGAAGTAGTTATGATGAGTAAGGGTGTAATATGAATGCGAGGATGTGGCAAGGTTATGAGGATAAGGAGAATAGATAACGATTGACCCTTTACTTGAAGAGTTTGAGATTGTATGAAAGAAAAGCTATCCTGGATTGAAGATGATGAAGATATATACAGACTGGCTATTGACTTGAAAAGATGAAGATTATTGTGTTCAAGGAAGCAACAAGGTGAGAGTGTCCACCAAAATGTCGCATTTCTAGATTAAAAGTAGTTATTAACAAGTGCATATGCATTTTGGCAATAATCTGTACAGTTATTTAAAGGAGAGCTAAACAACTTTGATATGGATTTGCAGGGTGAAAAAGCATCGACGACTGGTGCATAATAGTCTGGCTTCTGAACATATATGATTCATAGGAGATGCTGAACTTGAAAAGGGTTTTGTGCATGCGTCAGTTTGTAACAAAATCAGAATAAATCAATGAGAACTGAATTTTTTTTTTAAAATCATCTCACCCCAAGCAAGGCATTCCACTGCCACTATTGCGCATGGGGCTACATAGGGGAAGGTAAAGAGAAGGAGTGGTAAGACATAGGGAATGTCAGGAGGAAGGTGACAGATGAGTAAGGATAGCGAGGATGAGGGTTGGGCAGATGGGAAGAGTGTTTGATAGAATGAGAGCAGGTTAGTGTGTTAGGAGGTGTCTATTGACCTTACATTTAAACTCCTGGAGATTGTAGCCGTCGGGGAAGCAATCGTTTGGAAGAGAATTCCACAGTCGGGAAGTGCGAGGAAAGAAACTGTTGGAGTAGAAGTTACGGCTGCATTTTATCGGTTTCACTGTAAAAGGATGGAATCTAGTTGCTAATCTAGTATCTCGTTCAAATTCGTATTTAGTTTAGTGATCTAATTTACTACTAACAATAGCCCGTGAGATAAACTTGTTAATCTCGGCCAATCCAACCTTTTTTTTTTTCAAATCTGTTCAGAATTGGATCCTTATTGATTCAATTATCTCAGTAACAGAGAATAATCCTTCATATAAAACAAACTGAATGTCACGGTTTTTTAAGCTTCAGTTCAAATGAAAGAGTCAAAAAAAGAGGCACGTTCATCTATTTTTTACCCCTCCACAAATCAGCCTTCTTCCACAATTGTATTTTTCATACAATAAATATTGAGAAGTTCTTGGGAAGTTCTTAGGAGTTCTTAGAAGTTCTAGAGAGTTCTTTAGAGTTCTACTGGAGTTCAGTAGAACTATTAGTTAGTTCTACTTTGGACATAGTTAGACTAAGGCAGTTGATATTAGTTGGCAGTTAGCCGAATACTAAGGAGTCAGCTTTCAGTGGAAGATTACCAAGTTCCTAACATTTTGGGTGCGTTGAGTCGATTAGCAACCGACATAGCACGATTATAACTTTCAGTGGGAAAACTACTCCACAGCAATAACAGAGAATAATCCTTTATATGCAACAAAAATAAAATGAATGTCGCGGTTTTCCAAAGGCAGTTCACACTCCACCCACGTCTATTGAACAGGTGAAGAGGCTCATCCCTTGTTTTTCTGTTTAGGATGCGGTTTCCGGTTTTCTCTTCTCACTTTTTTTTTCTTCTTTTTCTTTTCTTTCTATTTCTTTTTCTTTCAATTGGAGTAGATAGACTAAACTATCGCCCGGTTCACACTGCAACCACGTCTATTGAACAGGTGAAGAGGCTCATCCCTTGTTCCCTGTTTAGGATGTGGTTTCCGGCTTTCTCTTTTCCAATTTTTTTCTCTTTTCTTTTTTTTTTTTTTCAATTAGATTAAATAGACTAAACTATCGCCCGGTTCACACTCCACTCACGTCTACTGAACAGGTGAAGAGGCTCATCCATGTTTCCTGTTTAGGATGCGGTTTCCGGCTTTGTCTTTTCCAATCTTTTCACACCTATGTAGCCCCCTGCACATCAGTGGCGTTACCGCCTTGCTCGGGGTGATATGATTAAAAAAAAAAAAAGAAATAACAAAAAAAAAAAATAAATAAATAAATAAAAGATTAAAAAAAGAGGCACGTTCATGTATTTTCCGACTGCATCCATGTGTGATCATCATTTACAACTTGGGCTATAACCTTGATGTTGTCCGAGATAAATCTCTTTCGTCATAGCTTATTGCTTTCTCATACGATAATTACAATATATCAAGTGGCGGACTTACATGTTCGGTCGAGAAAAAGAAAGACGAAAGTTCGTTTAAACGACGTAATTAACAATAATAGGGAAATGAAGAGTTAAAAGATCGGTTTTATTTTAAGCAGTTCATGTCTCTCTTTATAATTAACAAAATATATCAATGTCAATTGATGCTTTTGATATTAGAATCAATTCAGAGAAACAGATACAAATAACTGTAAAATGAGTTTAAAAAAAATAGAACGAAATATTGTCTAAAATTCTTAGAGGCATTATTACGATCAGTAGCATTAAAAAGAAACATTTTAAAAATATATATTCAGATAATTTATAAAAATATATTAAAACAAAGAGGAATGAAACATACTACCAGTACTAACGCAGTACTAGATTGGCAGCAAGGTCTCTTTACAGTTGAAATGTCTACATGTGACCGTAAGTTCTATGGAAACAGTTTCTTCTTTCAAACTTGACGCTTGTAGAATTCTCTTCTAGCATCTTGGCTTCCTTGTCAAAAATTTCATTCAAAAATTTAAATGCAATGTCGATTGCTATCTTCTGTCTTCTTAATTGCTGTTCTTTTACTGTCTTCTTTCCTTAATAGTATATTCTTGTCATATTCTCTTACACTCAGTCACCGTTCTTGTCTTAGTGGCTTTATTGCCTTGCTTAGAGTTGAATGATTAATAAATATACAGTACTGTGCAAAAGTATTAGGACAAGAAGTCTTGTATCTTTTATGAGGCATCAAAATAAAATTTAAAATCACCCCTGTCCTAACACTTTTACACACAGCCGGTAGTGTACAAAAGTATTAGGACAGGGGGTGATTTTCCTAAAAACTTCACTGAAATTCAAATACAGGGTGAAAAGCCAAGTAAATTACTAATAAATATTGATTATTTAAAACTAGGTGCAAAAGAAATGTATTAAAAAGAAGTTATATTTAATTTTTCCTATTTTCTATTAAACAAGTAATTTTGAAACTACTCATTATTCTATTACCCTTGGATATGACAGACATTTTTCTTATTCCCCCCTCTCGAATTGATAAATCTAATGTTACTTCGCAAGACACTTTGGAAACAAATACAAGCTGCTTGGCAGGAGATGCTATTAGATACAATGAAGAAGCTTGCGATGCAAATGCCTGACAGAATGAAGGCTATGATCAAAAGGCTATTATACTAAATATTAAATTTATTTTGTAATAAATATTTTTTTCTTGTGAAAGCATTTGTCGAGTAAATCAAATCAAATTACTTTAATTAAATTGTTTATTTTCTGTCTATATGCTCTATAAAAGGTAAAATAGTTCTTGTCCTAATACTTTTGCACAGTACTGTATACTAATATTCCATTGGATAATCTGATGTAAATGTTGACTTTCTTCAACATACTTACAACTGGAGTTTGATCTACACTAACAGAAAGGTTTGGCTATTGGCTCACCATTGTCACCAGTTGCTATAATGGAATATCCTAGCATACCACATAATGGAATGATCTAGTCTATAAAGGACAGTGACAAGCTGGACTAGGGGGTTACGTCATAGGCGAAGGCATTCTCTACTTGATAAGTTATTCCGTTCCTATTCGTTGATTGCTATTGTATACCTTATGGCTTATTGTACCTTCGTATAATAAATCCCTGCTCTCTATTTCTCGTGTTAAGTATCATACTTACACTTAGTTTTCACTGATATTTTTTTCCGGGATATATCACCAGTAATAGCAAACATATATTGGAATACTGTGAGGAAATGTCTTTAGGAATGACACAACTAAAACCAATAGTGTAGCTGAGATATAAAGATGAAACCCTTCTATTCTGGTTGCCCCAGAATATAAAGATATCAAATCAGTTTATTCATCATGAAAAACTCCTTTGTTCTGCAAGTGTTATGAATTGCAGCACCGTGCCGTTGAACAATCCAGTCATTTCCTCACATATGAGGAGCTTCAGTAAAAAAGGATACTCTTTCAAACATACCACTGGAACTAGCCATGGTTCGATGTCCCTCACTAACTTAAAGCTACCTTGTTCCTTGGAAGGAGATAGCGCCTCAGTTCATGACGGAACCTACTCCCAGGCATTTTATTCTCAAATCACAAGGCAGGATGCAAATTAGGGAGGTTGAACATCTTCATTAAATTGGCCTTGTGCCAAGCATAACTGAACTCCCCACAATTTAAGATTATCAAAAAGCAGTGAGTTGTAAAGTGTTACGTTTTTAAAATAAATTTGTTTTCTCCTCCTAGATTTTGGCGAGCAGTATATATATATATATATATATATATATATATATATATATATATATATATATATATATATTATTCAAGAACTAGTAGGAGGATTTGAACAATTATCAAGTAAATCATCGAGCTTTATATTCGACCTCAACAGAATGCAGAAAGTACTGGACGGCCGTTTCGTCCTATATTTGGGACTCATCAGCAGTTCGCATCCACTACCAGGAATCGAACCCAGACAGTTGTAGTTGTTAAGCTGATGGTATATAAACTATACCACGGGCCCTGGTGACGAAGAGGTAACGAATTAAGCTCGATGAAGTGCGCCGCTCACATGAGCCATCTTCAGAGTGGTTATTAAGACGGTAATGCAATAACATCCACCATCACCGTCGGCGTATTGTATTACTGTCTTAATAACCTCTCTGAAGATGGCTCATGTGAGCCGAAAGCTTAGAACCAAATTAATAAAAAATTATCCAAATGTTGGAAAATTTTTGTCTTTATTTTCAACTGAAATTCAAGCCAAAATACGACATTTAGAACGGCTCATGATTAAACATAATAGACATTCATTGTCTTTTATATTTAACAGTATAGGTTTAGGAAATCATTTGCTGCCTCGATACAATATATATATATATATATATATATATATATATATATATATATATATATCTGTAAATTCTGATATACCTCAATGGGGAAATATCTATTTTCAACATGTCATTTTAAGACATGCATTCTTCGACTCCTTATAGACAGAGAATAAGGAAGAATTCTAAGCCCACAGAGGTTAGCTTAGGTAAAGGAAAGGGTTGGGATGTAATGTTTTGTTTTGTGGGTGGGGGGCTAGGGGAAAGAATTTAGTAGTAGTTTCTCCTTGGTAGTGGGAGGTATGTGGCTTGACCCATGAGTTAGTAGTAGTAGGTGGTGGGGAAGTAACTGCTTAGCCAAATTTAAAAAAAAAAAGAATTTACTTGGACTAATTCGGAGAATAGGATAATTATTGTAATTATTTCTATGGTGCGATCGTTTTGGTTTTGAAATTTTAAAATTTTATTTTTTTCTGTCAAACCAGCATCGAAAATGAGGACAAAACTGGAAGCGGCCGAAATGTGGTTCTACAGAAGGATGCTACGGATATCGTGGACTGAGCATACAAGCAACGACGAAGTGTTAGAAAGAATGGCAACAAAAAGGAAATTGATGCTGAGCATCAGGAAGAGACAACTAAAGTTCCTGGGACATGCAATGAGGAAGGAGAGCCTGGAGAACCTGATACTGACTGGACAGATAGAAGGAAGGAGAGACAGAGGAAGGCAGCGGATAACATATTTGCAGGGCCTGATCAGGTGGATGACGGAACGGGGGTTGCCAGGAGCAACAGGAGCAAACATACTAAGAGCCACAAGGGATAGGGAGACGTGGAGATCCATGATCGCCTACGTCCTGAAGGGACAGGGCACATAGAAGAAGAAGAAGAAAGAACAAGTAGGAAAAAGGGGTCTTTAATGGAACATGTTTCACTTTAACAAGCTTCTTCAGAGATTTATTAAAGACGAATGATTTAAAATGCTAAGAGACCGTATGTGAATTAAGATATAGTTTCATTGGTCAGATACGTGTCACGTGTGATAAAGCAATGGATGAATATTAAATGTTGAATAAAAAACTTGTGTCTGTGTAAGTGTATGTAACAACGCGTAATAAAAACATTAACTGTTTATTATGAATGTAAGGATATGTAAGCGAAAATAATGTGTTTTAAGTGCATCCAAACCATAGACGAACTAAGTGTGTGTATATGTCGGTAACATTAGTAAGTGTGAATGACAGTGACGAAATACATTTCCGTTCAAAATACTTTATAAGTGATGGAACGATTTTTTTTTAATCGTTTCACCCCAAGCAAGGCATTCCACTGCCAATTTTGCGCTTGGGGCTACATAGGAGAAGGTAAATAGAAAGAGTGGTTAGATATAGGAAATGTCAGAAGAGGGGGGATAGGTAGTCGGGAAGATGGGAAGAGCGTTTGAAAGAATGGAAGCGAGTTATTGTGTTAGAAGGTGTCTATTGACCTTACATTTAAACTCCTGGAGATTGTAGCCGTCGGGGAAGCAATCATGTGGAAGGGAATTCCACAGTCGGGAAGTACGAAAAAAGAAATTGTTGGAGTAGAAGTTGCGGTTGCATTTTATCGGTTTCACTGTAAAAAGGTGGGATCTAGCTGCTAATCTAGTATCTCGTGCAAATTCGAACCTAGGGGACACCAGTGATCTAAGTTCATCGGAGCAGAAGCCATGGAAGTATTTATAGAAGAGACACAGGGAAGCCACGTCGCGCCAGTGAGAGAGAGACTGCAGGCGGTCTGCCAAGTCAGTATCGCTCACATTACAGACCCTCCGATGTACCTTGTCGAGAAGCCCAAGGAGAATAGCAGGGACACCCGACCAGATATGGCAACAGTATTCAATGCACGGGCGGATGGTAGATTTATAAATGTGCAGGATAGATTCAGACGGAAAAAACCTCCGGGCCCTGCACAGAGAACCGACTTTCATAGCAGCGGATTTAGCAATGGATTTGATATAGTCATTCCACTTGAGGTGCGCTGAAAGTGTGAGACCAAGGAGGCGCAGTGTTTTACTCTCTGGGTGGCAAGCCTGGTCTATGCTAATGGGAGGTAGGTGCGGTTGTCTATGATGGTTAATTGATAGTAGCTTCGTTTTAGAAGCATTAAAATTTACGAGCCATTTCTTACCCCAGTCCACTACGGATTGGAGGTCCTTTCCAAGCTCGGCTGCAAGGTTAGTTTTGTCGCCCACACCAGATTTTTGATCGAGGCGAGAGTACACTGTGGTGTCATCGGCGTACATACCTACTTTGGATATTATGGTATCGGGGAGATCATTAATGTAGATCAGAAAGAGCGTAGAACCTAGGATAGAGCCTTGAGGGACACCCGCGTTCGTATGGTAGCTCTGGGAGGCATGTCCGTTTAATACCACTTTCAATGTGCGGTTAGATAGGAATGACTGGATTAGTTCAAACAATTGTCCAGCTATATATACCATAGCTCCGCAGTTTGCATAGAAGGCCAGCATGCCAAACCCTGTCGTACGCTTTAGAGATATCCAAGTCAACGGTTCGGGCTTCGCCATTCCTGTCTAGTGCCTGGTATATATACTCGGTGATGGTCGTTAGCATATTGGCAGTAGACCTGGTGAAGCGGAAACCATACTGCTTGTCCGAGAGGAGCCTGTGTTCTGTGAGGTGCTGAACGAGCTCGGCGTTGATAATGGCCTCGAACACTTTGCCAAAGATCGGAAGAAGGCGGATAGGGCGGTAATTTGCGGGGTCCGAGGGTTCTCCAGAGTTTTTGAATATAGGAACTACAGAGGAAAATTTTCAACAGGCAGGAAAGCAGGAAGCAGAGAGGCAGAAGTTGTAGAGCTTAGAAAGGACAGAGGAGAGTTCAGGGGCACAATTCTTTAAGACTATGATTGGGATTCCGCCCCTCCGCTCGCTTTGTGGGGGTGAAGTTTTGAGATTATCTTAGAGACAAAAATAAAATGAGAGAAACAGTTATGAATGTATGTTTTGAGAGAAATTATGCGTGAATGTGTGTGTTTATGAGTCAGTAAAAAGGTATGCCCGTGTCAAATGATGGAACGAATTTCTTTATATATATATATATATATATATATATATATATATATATATATATATATGTGTGTGTGTGTGTGTGTGTGTGTGTGTGTGTCGCTCATTCAGTAATTAATTAGAGCACTCTGGTTACTGGCGTATGAGACATCATACGCTAAAAGTCTGCCTCCTTCTGCCGAGCGCCAATAGCTCAGAGGTAGAATCGCCGACTGACGCCAATTCGGTCGGATTTCAATCCTGGGTTAAAAAGCAATCGGATGTCTAACCGTACTGATGAGCTGTGATACAGCAAAACAGATCTACCTGCGGATGACTATTTACGCTCTCACACCCTGATTGAGCACTATGGAGGAATGGTAGACTTTGAAAAAACAGTCGCTACTCTAGCTTTGGCTGGGTTTCAATCCTGGGTTAAAAAGCAATCGAATGTCTAACCGTACTGATGAGCGAAACAGATCTGTCTCCGGACATATATATACATATATATATATTACAGATAACAGAAGCGATTGGTTATCCCAATGGCTTTCTATACTTAATACTTCTCGCCCCAACTCTCGCGTGGTCATGTGAGGCGCCACAAGTTGTAGTACGATTTCCGCTTCCTGTATACACGCACGTGTTCGGCAATCTTCCATACAAACAAGATAGATGATTACTACTATCGTCCGTCCGCGAACTGCTCATTACAATCAACACAATTGTCATCTTTGATAATGGCTGATGTAAGCCGAAAGCTCAGAAAGGATTAAAAAAACATGTATCAATACTGTTGTTTTCTTTTCTCTTTCAACGATAATGCTATTAAGCTTATCAGACGATATGAAGAAGTTTACATAAAATAAATCGACAAAACTTGTCTATATCATTTAATGAAACATGCATCAATGAAAAAAGGCTACTTAAATACACACACACACACACTATATATATATATATATATATATATATATATATATACCTTAACTCCATGATAATCTAATATCAGTTACAAATACAGGGGGATGGCTGTTTTGTATATCATCAAATAGACTTATCTTGAGAAAATAACTCATCACAATTCAAATGGTAGTAAAGATATTCTGGGTGAAGAAACAGAATTTGGCACGCATGTATTTGATGTCAATTTATCTTCTGATTTGATCTGCAAAAATTGATGTGTGGGGAGAGCGTGTGTATGAAGGGGGGGCAGTAATTTATCTAACACTGATAGTAATGAAAACAGCAGGAAAAGAGCCTTGTAAGAAGAGAGGCAGAGATAATTCAGTTCCTCTAATGATTCCGATGGCGAAAATGATGCTGAAATGATATGATTAAAGAAAGAAAGCAAATTTGTAATATTTTCTGAAATTGAATTTTATTTTGATGCTTTCTTTGTTAGACACCATTATTCCTGAAATCAATTTTGGCCAACGCAGATAAACAATGAAATAACATCATCACCTCAAATATTTTGAAGTAAACTGCTGCGTACACAAAGTGGATGGATAATATCCAATAAACAGTGCAAAGGATTAACCATCAATTGTAGCAAGAGAGAATGTATAAACATTAACAAAAGGTTCAGTGTAAGTTACATTTCGTAGAGCAAGATACAGTGTATGATGCAGGTTGCACCTCGAAGAGAAAGCAAGTACAAACATCTAAGAAATATGAGAAATGTTTTATGATACAGGAAATGTGATACAGAAATATGAAGACACAATGGTTTGGAGAAAGGTGCCTTGCAAAATCTGAAGACAAAATGGTATAGCTAAAGGTATCTTATAAAATCTGAAGATGCAATGGTATATTGAAAGGTCCCTTGCAAAATCTGATGACACAATGGTATAGCAAAAGGTCCCTTGCAAAATCTGATGACACAATGGTATAGCAAAAGGTGCCTTGTAAGAAATCTGAGAAATATTTTATGATGCAGGAAATGTGATACAGAAATATGAAGACACAATGGTTTGGAGAAAGGTGCCTTGCAAAATCTGAAGACAAAATTGTATGGCTAAAAGTACCTTGTAAAATCTGAATATACAATGGTAAAGTGAAAAGTCCCTTGCTAAATATGATGACACGATGATATAACGAAAGGTGCCTTGCAAAATCTGAAGATAAAATGGTATAGCTAAAAGTACCTTATAAAATCTGAAGTTAAAATGGTTTATTGAAAGGTACCTTGCAAAATCTGATGACACAAAGGTATAACGAAAGGTGCCTTGGTAAATATGACGACACAATGGTATAATGAAAAGTCCTTTCAAAATCTGATGACACAATGGTATAACGAAAGGTGCCTTGCAAAATCTGAAGATAAAATGGTATAGCGAAAGGTACCTTATAAAATCTGAAGATGCAATGGTATATTGAAAGGTCCCTTGCAAAATCAGATGACACAATGGTATAGCAAAAGGTGCCTTGCAAAATCTGATGACACAATGGTATAACGAAAGGTACCTTGCAAAATCTAATGACACAATGGTATAGCAAAAGGTGCCTGGCAAAATCTGGTGACATAATGGCATAGCAAAAGGTACCTTATAAAATCTGATGACACAGTGATATAGTGAAAAGTCCCTTGCAAAATCTGATGACACAATGGTATAACGAAATGTGCCTTGCAAAATATGACGACACAATCGTATCGGGAAAGGTACCTTGCAAAATTTGATGACACAATGGTATAACGAAAAGTGCCCTGCAATATATGATGACACAATGGTATAGTGAAAAGACCCTTGCAAAATTTGATGACACAATGGTATAACGAAAGGTGCCTTGCAAAATCTGAAGATAAAATGGCATAGCTAAAGGTACCTTATAAAATTTGAAGATGCAATGGTATATTGAAATGACCCTTGCAAAATCTGATCACACAATGGTATAGCAAAAGGTGCCTTGAAAAATCTAATGACACAATGGTATAATGAAAGGTGCCTTGCAAAATCTAATGACACAATGGTATAGCAAAAGGTGCCTTGCAAAATCTGATGACATATTGGTATATCAAAAGGTACCTTATAAAATCTGATGACACATTGGTATAATGAAAAGTCCCTTGCAAAATCTGATGATACAATGGTATAACGAAAGGTGCCTTGCAAAATATGACGACAATGGTATATTGAAATGTCCCTTGCAAAATATGATGACACAATGGTATATTGAAAAGTTCCTTGCAAAATATAATGACACAATGGTATAGCAAAAGGTGCTTTGCAAAATATGACGACACAGTGGTATCTGGAAACGTCTCTTGCAAAATCTGATGACACAATGGTATAACGAAAGGTGCCTTGCAAAATCTGAAGATAAAATGGTATAGCTAAAGGTATCTTATAAAATCTGAAGATGCAATGGTATATTGAAAGGTCCCTTGCAAAATTTGATGACACAATGGTATAGCAAAAGGTACCTTGTAAAATCTGAAGATACAATGGTATAGTGAAAGGTCCCTTTCAAAATCTCATGACACAATGGTAAAGTAAAAAGTGACTTGTAAAATGTAAACAAAATATTAAAACTATTTACACAAGTTTACTCTGTTCGAACTGTTGTCCATATTTTTACCGCTATATTCATGATGTTTTGGCTGCTGTATACTTCAGCCTTCTGCAGGTGATATTAGTTGGAATTTGGAACCAAAGCCTTTATTTCAGTCCGGAAGTTAGATTCTTCTAGTTCCATGTGACAGTTTCAGTGAATTCCTCTTGGTAACTCACTATTTACTTTTGCATCTGTTGTGGCCAGGTATTGAACTCACAACTCTCTGGATCATGTCACCTTTAGGATATTACAACCAATGCTTTTATCAAATCGTTGAAACACTGTGAATACAACAAGAAAGATGAAGACAACAGTCCGAACAATGCAAATATTCTAAATAGTTACAAAACCTCATTTGAGAAATATAGACAGATCCTTAAGAAGGCCGGAGCGTACAATGGCCGAAACGTCGTGAATATGGCAATAAATAATCCGACAACAGTTCAAACAATGAAAATAGTGTCAGTCAGTCAGTCAGTCAGTTAAGTGCCATACGTGATACACGCTTGGGCGATCATGTCTCGAAAGAGACATGACTGGCTGGGCAGAAGATTATCCCGCAGTAGGTTGCCAATGCATCCTGTGGTAGACTATCTGGCTAGTAATTAGTGGGGGATCATTTTATTACTTCACTAACAACAGAAAACAGATCCCCCACTTTATGCTCAGTAAAGTTTTAATTGTTTTCAACTATTACATTCAATCAGTCAGTTAAGTGCCATACGTGATACACGCTTTGGGCGATCATGTATCGAAAGAGACATGACTGACTGGGCAGAAGATTATCCCGCAGTAGGTTGTCATTGCAGCCTGTGGTAGACTATCTGGCTAGTAATTAGTGGGGGATCATTTTATTACTTCATAACAACAGAAAACAGATCCCCCACTTTATGCTCAGTAAAAGTTTTAATTGTTTTCAACTATTACATTCAATCAGTCAGTTAAGTGCCATACGTTATACACGCTTGGGCGGTCATGTCATGTCAATACTTTCATCCATGTTTGCATGATCCTAAGATGTCTCTTTAGTCGTGATTACATTTGGACATTACTTTTGATCTTTCATTCAGTAATTTGTTCCAGAACAAAGAAAATACAGAAGTAATGTTCAGATGTAATTATATATATATATATATATATATATACATACATATTAGGTTCATGTAAACATGATAACGGATGTGCGTTGTGGTGCATTGGATATCGGCTCGGAACGAGAAATCGAGGAGCCGAGTTCGAATTCCAGCTGAATTCATTGGATTCACTTGGGAAAGGTATTAATCTGCCTATTCCTTCAAGTTATGGATTAAATAACAGGACAGATTGGGTTCTATAGCCTTGGTCGGCAAACAGTCTACCGCAGAAAGCAATGGCAACCTACTGCGGGATAATCTTCTGCCCAGTCAGTCATGTCTCCGTCGAGACATGATCGCCCAAGATCGTCTGGTACTCAACTGACTTAAACATGAATAAAAGTGTTTTAAGTTCATTCAGTAACTCCAACCCTAATTTTGAACATTTTTGGTTGTTTAAAAATTCTAGACAAGCGTTCATAAAAATTCCTATTCTTCGTTTGAAAATCTTTGAAAAATCAGCTATTATAAATAGCCTGAAGATACTAAAATATTGAAACCTATATTGCAGATAAAACTCATTTCCTAATGATTACTATTCAAAAGCTCTACAATATAAATGTATTAAGCACATTTTAATCCAACTGAGTACTGGTCTATTTTCTTTAGGACCCAAAAGTAATTATATATATATATATATATATATATATATATATATATATATATATATATATATATATATATTCTAAACATATGCTATTAAATATAAGAGACAATGAAGGTCTATTATGTTTAATCGTGAGCCGTTCTAAACGTCGTATTTTTGCTTTAATTTCAGTTGAAAATAAAGACAAAAATTCTCCAACATTTGGATAATTATTTATTGATTTTCTTCTAAGCTTTCGGCTCACATGAGCCATCTTCAGAGAGGTTGTTTAAACTGAAATATTATAAAATCCACCATCACCGACGATTTTAGTTTGTGTTGACATAAAACTCCGCTTGGCAACGGCAATAGTTACCAAAAATAATAAACGCAGTTCTTAAGTTTGCGATGCGGTTTTATGACGTCACACCGCGGGATAGCGCGAAATGACAACAAAACCATGTAGTCAAATGCAATGTAATATGTTATTTCCTGTTTTAAAGTTGATTTTATTGAGTGTTGGTTGTTTTGATTTGATGTACATGGCCTCCAATATCTGAAGGTTCCTCTTACTGTGTGTATGAGTAAGGATCACCGTATTGGTGACCAAAATCTGTCTGATATTACCTACATGTTTATGTTTTTCAGAGAAATGTTGTTTAATAGTACTCTGATCAGAAAGATGACATGTAAGTCTACGGAAGAGCGTGGTTGTAGTAAAACCAATATATGTACTAGGTTTTTGATTAGTATCAGAGATGCAATCTCTGAATGGGTATGTAAATTGGTACACTAGATTGGTTTTCTGTAGAGAATTTAGTTTAGTGCTTGTTGGGTTATTATAGACTATGAGGTCAATTGTTTTAAACCTTTTATAATATATAATGAGTTTAATTTGATTATTACTTTCTACTGGTTTAACATTTCTACGTATTATGTTTTTGAGAGTTTTTTCATCTTGTTTATTATTATTATGTATTTGGTTGCAATAGTAAGTTAATAGTGTTATGTTTATTTTGATGTAAACCATTATTATTAATATTATCATTATTGTTAGAGCTATTAGAATATAATATATAATAGAAGTAAATATATAATACTGTTAGATTATAAACAGAATATCTACTTAAAAACGAGTATTGATAAAAAATAATGTTCAATCAAATAATTTCATATATATATATATATATATATATATATATATATATATATATATATATTGTTAAATATAAGAGACAATGAATATCTATTATGTTTAATCATGAGCCGTTCTAAACATCCTATTTTGGCTTTAATTTCAGGTGAAAATAAAGACAAAAATTCTCCAACATTTGGATAATTTTTATTAAGTTTGTTCTAAGCTTTTGGCTCACATTTCGGCCATATATATATATATATATATATATATATATATATATGTGTGTGTGTGTGTGTGTGTGTGTGTGTGTGTGTGTGTGTGGAAAAATTTCATGAAAACAGATTTGATAGAAAATAGATAATGCGCTTTCGTTATTCAAGACTTCATCAGATCTAAAAACGAAAGAGTGAAATGTGTATATATATATATATTTGTGTGTATATTTAAATAAATAATGAATCATTACTTTTTTCCTAAGTTGGCGTTTTTCGTGAGAAAAGATGAAAGCTAAAAAAATTTAAAACCTTTCCATGCACCTTATTTCAGCTTAAAGTGTTGAAAACAATTTGTATTAATTTTAGCAGACTTTCCTGTGTAAATCGACACACACACACACATTCCACTCTTTCTTCTTTAGATCTGATTAAGCCTTCAATGGCGAAATGCCTTCTCTATTTTCCATTTATAAAACGCTTCCACATGTCAAATTTAAACTTTTGTCGAGATTTATATATCCTATTTTAATGACACACACACACACACACATATACATATATATATATATATATATATATATATATATATATATATATATAGTGATTCAAAAGTCGGTGGAATAGTTGTCTGTATTGGTTATATTATTAAAATGCTGTTCATTATAATTATGGTATATGTGCAATATTATTTTAAATTCTAGAACTAAATGTATCAAAAATAAATTAATACACAAAGAGAAATGTTTGTCAAAGCGTGAGTAGCCGACTTCAAAAAGTGAGTAAATTGTGACGGACAACAGTTTGAGCACCTGCGTTGATAAAATTTGTATTATTGTATGCAAGAAGAATTTAATTATCAATGTAATAATTGTATTAGTAAATATAATTGTATATGTAATCTCAAAATAAATTTTATCATTTACTGTCCACCTACTTTTGGACCTGCCAGCATATATATATATATATATATATATATATATATATATATATATATATATATGTGTGTATTTATGTATGTGGGCTATATGTAATTTTTAAAAATTTTTTTTAGCTATTTAAATGCTCCTTTTCATAATATTCATTAATATGTATGTGTGTGAGTGCATATGGAATATGTATATATATATATATATATATATATATATATGTGCGTGTGTGTGTGTGTGTATATGTGTGCATGTATGTGTACACATGTATATTTTGTGTATATGAATTTTTTGTATATAGGTGTGTACACACATATATATGTGTATGTATGCGCATGTATATGTATATAAGTGCGTAATAAATTGAATGTATATGTGTGTATGTGTATGTATATATGTATTCTTATTCGTAGAATTGTGTGTGTATATATATGTATGTATGTGTGTACTTCTATAGGTATGTATATAATAATTGTAATTAATTTTTTTTTTTTTTTACCTAGTGTTGTCTTTATTTAGTTTAATTTCAAATGACCTAATTTTTTTAAAAATAATTTTATTTTAAATCCTATATCTTTTTATTCCCTTTTATTAATAATTATGCCTTTTTAAGTAAAGGCCTTTTTCTAATACTTCAACGTTTTGGGGAAATTAGGTTTTTGAATTTGTCCAGCGTCTGTAATATTTAAAAAAATTTTTTTCTTTAGTTTCTTTCTTTTTCCCTCCCTTCCTTCTTTTATCTCTCTTACCACTTTTTTCCGTGTCGCTTAAACTGACGTCGATTTAACACGGCTGTCAATTTTTAGTTACATTCTCACTTTTTTTTTTGCGAACCCAGACGATGTCAATTATTTTTTTTTTTCTTATTTATTTGATTTTATTCTATCTTTTTCTTTTTCTTTTTCGTTTTCTTTTTCTTTTTCTTTCCCTTTATTTTTATTTTTTATTTTATTTTATTTTATTATTTATTTTTTAATTTCTTTGCAATCTATTTAAAAAGGAAAAGTAGACTAATTTTTCTCCAGTTTCTGAAAGGTTTTTTCTGTTGCTGAGGTGATGTGTCGTCCCCCGTGGGGATCTTCATATCGAAATGGCCATTCAACATCTTTGAATTAATCCTTTTTTAATATATATATATATATATATATATATATATGTGTGTGTGTGTGTGTGTGTGTGTGTGTGTGTGTGTGTGTGTGTGGTGTGTTTGTCTACTTTGTGTTTGTATTATCCTTTAACAAAACATCAAAGAAAGAACAAAACTAAAACGGTGAGAAGAAATGGATTCGACATCAAAAGCAGATCTGCAAATTTGTTTTGATGTCTTTTTTTGTAGCATTTCCAAATGTCTACAGATCACTAGTATTATTTGGTATTTTATTATTGAAATATATATATAAACATAGATAGATCTGAACAGAATGAGATAGATAGATATAAACAAAATAGATAGATAGATAGATAGATAGATAGATAGATAGAAACAAACTCACATAGATAGATAGATAGATAGATAGATAGATAGATAGATAGATAGATAGATAGATAGATAGAAACAAACTCACATAGATAGATAGATAGATAGATAGATAGATAGATAGATAGATAGATAGATAGATAGAAACAAGCTTAGATAGATAGAAACAGACTCACATAGATAGATAGATATGAACAGACTGAAATAGATAGATAGATAGATAGATAGATAGATAGATAGATAGATAGAAACAAACAAACTCACATATATATATATATATATATAGATAGATAGATAGATAGATAGATAGATAGATAGATAGATAGAAACAAACAAACTCACATATATATATATATATAGATAGATAGATAGATAGATAGATAGATAGATAGATAGATAGATAGATAGAAACAGACTCACATAGATAGATAGATAGATAGATAGATAGATAGATAGATAGATAGATTTTAATACACCCTGTTTGAGCACTCTGGAAGAATGGTAGACTTTGAAAAACAGTAGCAACTCTGGCATCTACGCATCGATTATTAAGCAATGAATTAGAACACTCTCAGCTACTGGGTGTGTATAATGATAATATACACGCTAAAAAATCTACCTCCTTCTACCGAGCGCCCGTAGCTCAGAGGTAGAATCGCCGACTGACGCCAATTCGGTCGGGTTTCAATCCTGGGTAAAAAAGCAATCGGCTGTCTAACCGTACTGATGAGCTGTGATACAGCGAAACAGATCTGTCTGCGGATGACTATATATATATTATATGAAAGGACTGAGATACATATCGGAAGGTTGGTTCTCTTTGGAGAGCTAGGTAGTTTTTCTCGTCTAAATCTATCTTAAACATATATAAATCTACCATCCGCCCGTGCATTGTATACTGCTGTCTCATCTGGTCGGGTGCCCCTGCTATTTATCTCGGTATAATTGGTAAAATCCAAGGAAGAATCTGTAATGTAATTGATCCCGATCTGGTAGCTCAACTTCAGTCACTTTCTCACCGACACATTGTGGCTTCCCTCTGTCTCTTTCACGGCTTCTGCCCTGATGAGTTTAGCTCCCTGGTGCCCCCTCTTTATGAATTTACTACAATCTTCATGAATTTAAATGCAAAGTCAATTGCCATCTCTTCTTGGCTCACATACTTTCCCTGACAAACCCTTGTATCATGTTCTTTCTTTCCACTCTACTCTCATGCAGCTCTCTTCACACCTGTATTCTCATCCTTTTCTTACTCATTCTCTGACTCCCTTGTAACTTATTCCTCTTTCTCATCTTACCTTTTCTGTAACCCCCTGCGCACCAGTGGTAGTTCTGTTTTGTTTGGGGGAAAATGATAAAAAAAAGCGATAAATACAGTACTGTGCAAAAGTATTAGGACAGGAACTTGTTACAAAATAAATTTAATATTTAGTATAATAGCCTTTTGCTTTGATCACAGCCTTCATTCTGTCAGGCATTGACATCACAAGCTTCTTCAATGTATCTAATGGTATCTCCTGCCAAGCAGCTTGTATTTGTTCCCATAGTGTGCCTTGCGAAGTAATATTAGATTTATCAATTCGAGAGGGGGAATAAGAAAAAAGTCAGTCATATCCAAGGATAGTAGAATAATGAGTAGTTTCAAAAAAACTTATTTAATAGAAAATAGGAAAGATTAAATATAACTTCTTTTTAATACATTTCTTTTACACTTAGTTTTAAATAATCAATATTTATTAGCAATTTACTTGGCTTTTCAACCTGTGTTTGAATTTCAGTGAAGTTTTTAGGAAAATCACCCCCTGTCCTAATACTTTTGCACACTACCGGTAATGTGCAAACGTGTTAGGACAGGGGTGATTTTAAACTTTATTTTCATGCCTCATAAAAGATAAAATAGTTCTTGTCCTAATACTTTTGCACAGTACTGTATATGCCAATATAGAGTTCATTACTGGATTCATTTTATAAAGCACAGTAAACGCCAGTTATGTCATTCCTCTTTTTAAAACAAAACTTGCGGCATAGTACTTACTTTTAAAATCTATGATACCTACGTTGCTGTAAATATTACGACCCCCCCCCAATCCCTCCCACTCTACAATCAAATATACAGCAAATTCTGAGCTATGATGACGTAAGATTAATCTTTCATTGCTGTCAGTTCTTTTGCAAGGCAAGAGAGAATGTCATCCATGAAGTTGTTTTTTTTTTGTTTTTTGTTTTTTTTTTAAATTTCATTCCCTGCTCGGAGATGATCTTTACATTTGAGATTTGCCCAAAGCAATTTGGGGATTTTTGTCATGAGAACAATTTTGTTGCCGTGGCAACATATTGATTCTACTCCACTTCTAATGATGCGATTTGTTGTTCATTGAAAAGGAGCAGGTAATAAGACAACTGATTGTCTACTATCATGCGGTAGACGTGTACACACACACACACACACACACACACACACACACACACACACACACACACACATACATTCCACCGACACAAATGTATAAGTATAGAGAAACAGAGTGACAAGGAGAGATAAAGAAGGACAGACATTTTCAGTTTAATTTATATGCATCTACAGGTACATATATTTATAGTGATATATATATATATATATATATATATATATATATATATATATATATATATTGTAGCACGCTTAGTATAAAATCCAGGTAAATTCCGATAGAGATGAACTAAAGAGAACTCAATGTTAAATTCATTTATTTATTTTAACAGAGTAATATTTTTTGAGGACCAACTGTTGTACCATTTGGGCCTGACGAACCGCGATAATAACATCAGGACGCGGTGAAATATGTATTACACATTGTAATAATCTAAAAATTTTTATAAATATATATATATATATACACACACACACACACACACACACACACACACACACACACACATATATATATATATATATATATATATATATATATATATTATTTCTTTAATCCGAAATGGAAAAGTAGGAAGGTAAATTCTAAGAACCTGATCCTAATTAATATTAAAAAATTTTAATATTAAAAAATGATACAGGAAGAAACTCAATGTAACTAAAATTACAGAGCCAATATAAATTGATGTAACTTTTCAAAATTCAAAAATGTTGAACGAACATTTCGACAGGAAATCTCTAAGAGAGAATTCGCGTCTCGTCAGCAACACCGCTACTATTCTCAAATGCAGAAAACCAGGATTAAGAAGGAGAGAAACATAAATAATGGCTAAGATTTGAGAAATATACGTCACAAAAATTCTTTTAAAAACCGGTCTATTTCTGGTTTTTACTTTGTAAGTGAAAGGACTGAAGATTGGCATATCTTGCTTAATAGACGAAAAGAATTAAGGAAATGGAAGGTCGTTAAGTTGGGGATTGGGTTAAACAAAACAGAATAGAAAGGGAAGGGGCGGAATATAAAGAGAGTTTTAGAGAGAGAAGACAAGGAATGTGGACAAAAAGGAAGGAAGGAAAAGGAGAGCATAACCACACCTCCCTCCCATTAGTATGGAACTGGCTTGCCTCCCAGAGAGTAAAACACTACGCCTGCTTGGCCTGACACTCTCAGCGGACCTCAAGTGGAATGACTATGTCGAATCCATTGCTAAATCCACTGCTATGAAATCGGCTCTCTGTGCAGGGCCCGGAAATTCTTTCCATTTGAATCTATCCTGCACTTATATAAATATACCATCCGCCCGTGTATTGAGTACTGCTGCTACATCTGGTCGGGTGCCCTTTCTATTCTCTTCGGGATTCTTGAAAAAATACAGCGAAGAATCTGTAATGTGATTGATACTGACTTGGTTGACCGCCTGCAGTCTCTCTCTCACCGGCGTGACGTGTCTTCCCTGTGCCTCTTCTATAAATACTTTCATGGCTTCTGCTATGACGAACTAAAATCACTGGTGCCCCCTAGATGTGAATTTGCACGAGATACTAGATTGGCAACTAGGTCCCACCCTTTTACAGTGAAACCGATGAAATGTAACCGCAATTTTTACTCCAACAGCTTCTTTCCTCGCACTTCCCGCCTGTGGAATTCCCTACCGCATGCTTGCTTCCCCGACGGCTACAACCTCCAGGAGTTTAAATGTAAGGTCAATAGACAGCTCCTAACACACTAACTCGCGCCCATTCTCTCTAACTCTCTTCCTATGTACATCCTATGTCGTCTATCACCCTCCTTCTGACATTTCCTATACCCAATCGCTCTATGTAACCCCCTGCGCTATAGTGGCAGTGGAATGCCTTGCTTGGGGTGACACGATAAAAAAAAAAAAAAAATAGAAGACGCTCGATACGTGTCGAATAGGTTTAACTTTAAATGTTTAAAAGCGTTAGAGATTTGGAAATTTGTTTGAAAAGGTATATTTAGGGGGAAGAATTAAATAAAATTAAAATTAAGATTTTAAAAAATTTAATTAAGTTTATCTAATTAAAAATATTTTTAGGTATGGACGAACTAAATAACAAAGAGAATTATAAATTTAAAAATTATTAGACAGATATATGCTAACAAAGGAAAAAAGGGGGTGTAGTAAAGGAAACCATATTTTATAATATATATATTGTGTGTATTTTGGCAGCATTTTTTCATTTATACAGGTTTCGTTGAATAATATAGACAAGTTTTGTCTATTTATTTTGTGTAGGATCCGTTTGCATCGTCTGATATGCTTGATGGTACTATCGTTGAAAGACAACAAGAAATCACACTAATTGTTGATTTTTTTATCAGGTCTGAGCTTTCGGCTTACATAAGCCCTTTTCAAAGAATGAACATTAACATATATTGAACATAGAACATTTAAGCTATTAACAAAGTGGAATTAAACAAAGAGAATTAAATCAAAGAGACAAGTCCATTTTTAATGTGGCGGATGGCCGCAGACAGTGACAAAATGGTGTTGGTGTGGTTCTTGATCCGATTACAGGCATTTGAGTATGTTAGGAGAGATATCAAAATTTATCGTACTCAAGTCAGGTTTAAGTTGTTTGATGTAGATACCTTCCAGGATTTTGAGTTTTCGTTTATTATTTTATTGTCTAAGTATACATAGTGTATATAATCGGATAATAATTTATAATTAATAAAGTTTCAAAAATAGTTTTTTAAATACTTCAGATATTTGTTGGGGTTAGTTTATGAACTTATTGAATGAAGATAAAATTTACTGATCGAAAAGTAAAAAGTTTAATATTTTTTGTGTAACTAATTTTTTTTTGTATGGTAATTTTTACATGTACATTAAAAGATCATGTGTTTCAGGGTTTCTTCCCCTTACCAAAAAAAAGTTTGTACAATTATGTCATTTGTGATTGCCATAAAATGTTTTCCTGAAACTTTTATTTTATTAGGCATCTGCAAGCCGTCATCACATTTCAAATACGGCGGACAAGTCAAAAAGTTCAACTCTTTGATTAAGAAATAGTTTTATTCTAAATTTCATGATATAAATAAGTAATACTTGTGTAAATCAGATTGATTTAACATAAATTTAAAATTTGCTAATTTTTCAAAAATAATTTGTCACAGATATATATTTTATTTTTACATGATTTTTAAAACCGAGAATTATATTTTGTTTATAAATGTGTCGATCGTTCAAAAATGGTCGAAAACTTGAAAAATAAAAATAGAAATAGTAAATTTTAGGTTCCAGTGAATATAATTTTCTGTTTGAAATACACAAGAGCATTTTGCTTACTGGAAATAGTAAATTTAATCATTTAGCTTTCAATTAACCCTCTCGGGCCATTCGTATCATATTTGATACAGTATTTCCCTATCAGGAAACATTTGGTATTTCCCTATAAGGAAACATTTGGTATTCATTGACTGAGCAGTCAGTACTGCTTTCATTTGAAATTTATAAAATATTTCTCTTAAAAAATTTTTCAGGAAAATATTTCTTTCAAGGCTTGTTTTCATAGTGTATCAAATATGATACGAATGGCCCTAGAGGGTTAATAATATAATATGATTAAGGCTTCTACTTGTCATAAAGTGGGGGATCAGTTCTATATTGTTATGAAGTAATAAACAGATCCCCCACTAATATGATACGAATGGCCCTAGAGGGTTAAAACTAAAATAAAAGTTTCAGGGAAACTTTTTTTTATTTTTAAAAATTCAATTTAAAAGTTAGTTATCAAAAATGAGTGTGGGTACCTAATTTAGTTTATAGAGGTTTTTATGGATATTTATTGTTAATAATTTTGAGCATTTTTACCTGGAGGTAAACGTCTGATAAATCTAATTTTGAAAAAATTTTTGCCACTATTTAATTTGGATAAAATTGTCCCCCTGCGAAAGTCAAGGGTATGCGTGGTCTTTCAGGCAATCGTTCAACCCAGCTGAAATATCGGCACATACTTTAATGTTCTTCTTCATTTTTTTTTTTTTTTTTTTTTTTTACATACACGGTCGTTGACGCTCAATCCGAAAATTCTATTTTTGAAATTACACCCATTTCCTCTAAACGTTCCAGTTCTCGGTTCGCTGGTTCTGAAATCGAGGACGGTGCATTTCTTTTTGGTTTAAATTGTCTTTTTATTCAAATCTTACTTCGGCTTTTGTGTATGTTGTGGAGTAGTTTTCGCACTGAAGGTTAAAATCGTGCTATGTCGGTTGCTAATCGACTTTACATACCCAAAATAAGAGGAACTTGGTAATCTTCCACTGAAAGCTGACTCCTTAGTATTCGGCTAACTGCCGACTAATATCAACTGCCTAGTAATTCTACTGAACTCCAATAGAAATCTAAAGAACTCCTATGAACTTTTCCAAGAACTTCCTGTTAATTCTTATTAATATAGGAGGGAGAGTCTATTATCTGAGGAATAGGCGTATTTCTCCATAACATTGTATTCTCTGAGTCTTTCAAAGAATACGCGTGGAAATTGTTTTTTTTTTTTAAATCAGCAATACATTTTTGTGTTTCTTTTTTTCCATTAGCCGACACATTTACTTTATTGCAAAACGAATTCACGGGTAGTTCCCACAAATCGAATAGCACAATCCAGTCTGCACTGAACAGACTTGTCGTACCGGGTAGCAAATAAAATTTCTATTTGAATATCTTTACAAAAAGCGATTCTTTGCAGCTAAATTCGCTTTTAAAGTTTAGCCTTTATAGTGTCCCACTATCGTTCACACTTTCAAGCTTTCTTACATTCGCAGATCACATCACGTTGTCAAACAGTGATTGGTTTATCATTAGCCGATCATGTTGTTAGCACGTGTAAATCCAGTTCTCTCGCGCTGTCATGCTGGTCGAAGAGGCGACTATTTAAGCAGCGCACTTACATATGCATCTCCAGTAAGTGCTGCAGCTATCGAGGTAGCTGGGGACATGCGTCTAATTCTCACTCACACAGACAGCTCTTTAGTAAGATACCAGCTTCCCCACGAATCCTCGCTAGTCGAAACCAAATCTTACTCACATTCCCAACGCACACAAAGAGATGAACATTTCTACTGTACAATCTTTCAGTTAGACCCTAGCTAACCACTTCATCTAGCAATGCCGATTAGAACATTTTCCACTAAACACCTTTGAACAACTATCCCAAGAACATTATGTAAATAATTCTTCCTTTCTGAACCAAACTTTATTTCAATCAACCTTTTTCAAGAATATTCATTCACTAATTGACTTTCTCTCGAAATTGCAGTCTATGGGAGAAAACTCTTTCTCCTTCTATACACTTGTAAACAGTTATATGCGTGCCTTATCAAACTATTGTATATTTGTTAATGCAATGACTCACCAAACCGCAAATTTATATAGGACTGTAGAAAGAATTCGTACTGACCACCGTGGAGTCGAAAGTAAAGTTGTCGTAAATAAGGCGACCTTCTTTATCAAAACATGTGAAGAGAATGCTCGTTTTGCTTTTGTTAGATTTTTCCAATTTCTCGTTGGCCATTAAATAAAGATTAAGTTCATGCTTGAATATTTTCCACTGTTCTGAGAGATTATCATCGGAGAAAAAATCGAGCGGTCGAGGTGGAGTGAAATCCATTTTAAAGTAAGACAACAAACCGATTTTGTGGTACTTATAGCAAGGCTATATGTGCGTTGTGGTGCATTGGATATCGGCTCGGAACGAGAAATTGGGGAGCCGAGTTCGAATTCCAGCCAAATTCATTGCATTCACTTATGCGCAAATACCCTTGGGAAAAGTATTAATCCGTCTCTTCCTTCCAGTTATGGGTTAAATAACAGGACAGATTGGGTTCTATAGCCTTGGTCTGCAACCAGTCTACCGCAGAAAGCAATGGCAACCTACTGCGGGATAATCTTCTGCCCAGTCAGTCATGTCTCTTTCGAGACATGATCGCCCAAGCGTGTATCAGCACTTAACTGACTGACTGAATATAATAGTTGAAAACAAATAAAACTTTTACTGGGCATAAAGTGGGGGATCGGTTCTCTATTGTTATGAAATAATAAACTTATCCCCCATGAATTACTACTTATTTATATAATGATATGTTACATTTCATCTCTTCTCACTCCAGCTATGGGCTTAATGGCAGGATAGATTGGGTTCTATAGCCTTGGTCTGCAACCAGTCTACCGCAGAAAGCAATGGCAACTACTGCGGGATAATCTTCTGCCCAGTCAGTCATGTCTCTTTCGAGACATGATTGCCCAAGCATGTTTCACGTATAACACTTAACTGACTGATAGCAACGCTGACACCATATTATAACGTGAACACCAGGTGTATTAGATATCAAAGATATCTTTAAATATATTACAGCGTAGGTAAAAATAGTTTAGCCTTACCGTTTTTTCGGAGATTCGCCTTCATTAAGGAGACAGAGATATAAAGCAGTAGGGAGTTGGTTGAATGTTGAAACATCACAGAACTCCCTAAAACTTAAATTATTTGTTATCATCAGAAGGTTGGAGATTGGAATGTGTGGATTCGTGGGAGAATAAAAGTATACATTTTGTATGTTGAAATAGAAATTTATTAATGGAAAAGAATAACATGAATTGGTAGAAGTTAATATTCAATGAGAAACAGTAGTAAAGAGTTAAGGGTATCAAGAGTTCGTAGTAGTAACTTGCAATCGCCCGGTTCACACTCCACCCACGTCTATTGAACAGGTTAAGAGGCTCATCCCTTGTTCCCTGTTTAGGATGTGATTTCCATCTTTCTCTTTTCCAATCTTTTTACTCTTTTCTTTTTTCTTTTGCAATTGGAGTAGATAGACTAAACTATCGCCCGGTTCACACTCCACCCACGTCTATTGAACAGCTGAAGAGGCTCATCCCTTGTTCCTTGTTTAGGATGTGGTTTCCAGCTTTCTCTTTTCCAATCTTCTTACACTTTTCTTTTTTCTTTTGCAATTGGAGTAGATAGACTAAACTATCGCCCGGTTCACACTCCACCCACGTCTATTGAACAGCTGAAGAGGCTCATCCCTTGTTCCCTGTTTAGGATGTGGTTTTCGGCTTTCTCTTTTCCAATTTTTTTTCTCTTTTCTTTTTTCTTTTGCAATTGGAGTAGATAGACTAAACTATCGCCCGGTTCACACTCCACCCACGTCTATTGAACAGGTGAAGAGGCTCATCCCTTGTTCCCTGTTTAGGATGTGGTTTCCGGCTTTCTCTTTTCCAATCTTTTTACTCTTAAGTAGCCCCCCTGCGCATCAGTGGCGTTACCGCCTTCCTTGGGGTGATATGATTAAAAAAAAAAAAGAGTGAGCTTATGTGTACATAGGCAGGAACGTATGTGTATAAGCGTTATTATTAGTAGGAATGTCTTTGAAGTTATCGTTCAGGGTGAATGGTGAAAAGGCAGGTGGTGAAATGTGAGAAGGAAAGGTAGAGGCATTAAGAGCGATCACTTAACATTTGTCAAGGGATGTGTTAATTATGCCCGTCTCTTTTCTCTCTCTGGCAACGGTCGTCTAGTGTCATCTTTTATATCGTTTGTAGGTCATTTGGGAATCAATGGCAATAGTCGACAAAATAAGAGTGGCAGTAGACTTAGTCGGGCATCCTTTTTTAGAAGTAGGGAGTTGTTTTTTTTGTTTTTGTTTTTTTTAATCATTTCACCCCGAGCAAGGCGGAGATGCCACTGATGTGCGGGGGGGGGTTACATAACTGAAAAAGACTAATTAGAAGAGAGAGAAGAGGAGTACAAACCAATTAGAAAGGAGCAATAGAAAGATGAGAATGCAGGTGTGTTGACAGTTTCAAGGGTGGGGAGAAAGGGAAGGATGTACGGGGTGGGGGAAGGGCTAGGGTCGAGTGGTTAGTAGATGAGTATTGACATTGCATTTAAATTTCTGGAGGTTGTAGCCGTCGGGAAAGCAAGAATAAGGGAGCGATTTCCACAAGCGGGAAGTGCGAGAGAAGAAGCTGCAGGAGTAGAATTGTCATCTGCATTTGGCTAACCTGACTGTGAATGGGTGGGCCCAGTTGCCAATCTGGTTGCACGAGTAAACACCTGTTGAGGAGGAATGTTTATTGAATTGGCCTGGTGTGAAACATAGCCGCACTCCCTAAAACTTACAGAATTATTCAGAATTATCATCAGAAGGTTAAAGAGTGGACTTTGTAGAAGAATAAAAAAACTTTTTGTATGTCTAAATAGAAATTTATTAATAGAAAAGATTAACATGATTTGGTAGAAATTAATGTTCAATGAAAAACAGTATTAAGAATTTAAGGGCATCAAGAGTTCGTAGTAGTAACTTGTGTGATTGTAGGCAGGAACGTATGTGTGTAAGTATATTCATGCCGACTTCAAAGTTTCGGGCGGACCCTGCTATGATGTTCTCACTAGTCAGGACTATTTAGCCTATATACACTCGAATATATGTGTATTTATTATATTAAATAAATCGATATATATATTTGTTTGAATATTATTTTAATATATACTCGTATTGGAGTAGATACTCTGTTTTTAGTTGAACAATACATATATACTGGCTTGGATATTTTTGAGAAATTTTGTTACGAAATTTCTAAAAAATAATTCAGGCCGATATATATATATATATATATATATATATATATATATATATATATATATATATATATATATCAGAACTATTTTATCGTTTATGAGGCATCAAAATAAAGTTTAAAATCACCCCTGTCCTAACACTTTTGTACACTACCGTTAGTGTGCAAAAGTATTAGGACAGGGATGGTTTTCTTAAAAACCTCACTAAAATTCAAATACAGGGTGAAAAGCCAAGTAAATTGCTAATAAATATTGATTATTTAAAACTACGTGTAAAAAATGTATTAAAAAGAAGTTTAATTTTTCTTATTTTCTATTAAACAATTTTTTTGAAACTACTCATTATTCTATTATCCTTGGATATGACTGACTTTTTTCTTATTCTCCCCCTCTCGAATCGATAAATTTAATGTTACTTCGCAAGACACATTTTGGAAAAATATACAAGCTGCTTGGCAGGAGATACCATTAGATACATTAAAGAGGCTTGTGATATCAATTCCTGAGAGAATGAAGGCTGTGATCAGAGCAAAAGTCTAATTATACTAAATATTAAATCTATTTTGTAACAATATTTTCTTGTTAAAGCATTTATATATTAGGTTTATGTAAATATGAATTAAAGCATACATATTAGGTTTATGTAAATATGAATAAAAGTGTTTTAAGGTCCTTCAGCAACTGTAACCCTAACATTGAACAGTTTTGGTTGATTAAAAATTCTAGACAAGCATCCATAAAAATTTGATACACTCATAGACAAAGACATAAGAAACGATATTCAGAAGTTTCAAGGTTGCAGTTCTTACAATAGTGCAGAAAATCGATAATATATATATATAAGGCAAGATGTTTGTGTGTGTGCCTGTTTATCTGCCTGTATGTCTGTATTTTTTTCAGCCCTTTTATTTTCGTTTTTGCTTCGGGTTTGGCTCTAAGTAGGTATAATTGTAGTTCTTAGTCTGAGCCATGATACCATTTACTCTTCTTCTTCTTCTATGTGCCCTGTCCCTTCAGGACGTAGGCGATCATGGATCTCCACGTCTCCCTATCCCTTGTGGCTCTTAGTATGTTTGCTCCTGTTGCTCCTGGCAACCCCCGTTCCGTCATCCACCTGATCAGGCCCTGCAAATATGTTATCCGCTGCCTTCCTCTGTCTCTCCTTCCTTCTATCTGTCCAGTCAGTATCAGGTTCTCCAGGTTCTCCTTCCTCATTGCATGTCCCAGGAACTTCAGTTGTCTCTTCCTGATGCTCAGCATCAATTTCCTATTTGTTGCCATTCTTTCTAACACTTCGTCGTTGCTTGTATGCTCAGTCCACGATATCCGTAGCATCCTTCTGTAGAACCACATTTCGGCCGCTTCCAGTTTTGTCCTCATTTTCGATGATATTGTCCAGCATTCACAGCCGTATTGAAGAACTGACATCACGTAGCAGTCTAGCACTCTTTTCTTCGTTTCTATTGAGATTTTCCCGTGTGTTAGTATTTTGCTCTTCTTCTGGAACGCGTCCTTTGCCATGCCAATTCGCCTTCGGATCTCCGTGTCGCACTTTCCATCTCCTGTTAGAACACTTCCTAGGTACTTAAATTCTTGTACTTGTTTGATTCTGTTATCCCCCACCTGTATTTGGCATTTTGGGTTGTATCTTTTGCTGATGACCATGCACTCAGTTTTCTTAAAGTTTATTTGTAGTCCCTTCTTGTCACTCTCCACTGCTACTTTCTGTATGAGATCTTGCAGTTTCCTTTCCGTGTCCGCAATCAGTACTGTATCGTCCGCGTATCTTATGTTGTTCAGGTTGTGGCCTCCAATAACAAATCCTGGTGTGTCATCTAGGGTCCTCAAAATATTCTCGCTGTATAGGTTGAACAAATCCGGTGAAAAGACACATCCTTGTCTTACGCCTTTTTCTATCTTTGTGTATCTACTGAGGTCGTTACCTGTCCGTATGCAGGCCGTTTGCTGCCAGTAGAGATCTTGATTATTCTTATGTCTTCGCCGAAAATGTCGAGGTTGCCTAGCATTTCCATCAATTCTTTGTGTCGTATTTTGTCGAATGCTTTCGCGTAATCAATGAAGCATAGGTACAAGTCTTTCTTCATTTGTAATGCCCTTTCAGAGAGCATCCTAATCATGAATATGGCGTTCCTTGTTCCAGTGTCTTTGACGAACCCGCACTGTTCCTGCCCTATCTCTGGCCTGATTCTGCTTCTCGCTCTATTCATCAGGATTCTGACAATCAGTTTTATAATGTGACTCATTAAGCTGATAGTTCTGTGTAGTTCGCACTCGTTTGCACCAGGTTTCTTCGGCAGTGCTATAAATATCGACTTGCATAGGTCGTCTGGTATTATTCCGCTGCTATAAATTTCGTTTATTATGTCGGTAATCTTTTCTATGCCATATTCTTCTAAGGCTGTCAGCAGCTCTATCACTATGCGATTGGTAAATTGTCGCAAATATTCTTTAGGCTGAGTCTGAGCTCCAGGACCATGGATTAGTTTTAAAGCTTTCATTACACCCGAGCAACGCCAGGCTATACTGCTAGTTTGGATATATAAAACCAATCATGCTTAGACGTAGTACTAGATTTAAATGTTGCTAATTGTAACCATTGTTTCCATACAAAAGTTACGTTTCTCAATCTTTTCCCATGTGGAACTCTCTTTCAACTTCCTACTTTCATGTCAACAATGATCTTCAAAAATTGAAACGCGACACTATCTTCTTCTCTCTCATTGATGCCTATTCTTTTATCTCCCTCTATACTTAATAATGTATTTTCTCATATACTTTCACACTCAGTAACCTCCGGTACCTTAATTTTAATCGTTTGTTTAAAATGGCAGGAACAAAAAGTTTATTCCAAGTATTAATAGTCAAATGCGACTTCAAAGTTGAGGCACTTGCATGCACATTTTTTGCGGGGGTTCGGAGATCGCAAGATTAAATGTTGCACCTAATTAACCTCCCCGTTATCGAACTAACCATCTATCCAAATAAACAGACTTGACAAGAAGATACAAAAATGACCATAGTTCAAGTAACTTTCTTTCTCTGGATTACTAATCTTAAAGATCTTATTTTGGGTGTTCAACCGTACTAAATAATTTCAGTGATCTTAAAACAGTCGAAGCCGTATATTATTTTGGGTTCAGTTGGCACAGTCCTTTTTGTAAGAATTCAGAATTGCGTCGGATCCTGGATAGCATCATGGTTGAGCCAAAGAAATAAAACTTTATTGGGTGATATGAATAGAAATAAAAATTCTGAAAGATTTATTTATTATTAATCTATTCCAGTCTGTTCATATATAGTAAGTATTATACAGGGAAGTCTGTTCAAACACACATACTCTCTCCGCCCCCTCAATATATACATAAACTAACAACGTTTTATCTTTACCCCCCATATCAAGCAGTTTACGATAAAAACCTGCTTGTCAAAATACCTTTTATCAGTAAAAATAATGAAAAAACAACACTCTTGGCCTTATACATTTAAACAGACATTTATACACACTTATATTTAAAACAAGCATCTATTGCTTTATAACACGTGACACAAATCTGAGCAATTAAATCAAGCTTCAATCAAGATACTGTCTTTTTGCTTTTTTTTAATAAAAAAAATAAATCATTGTCTTAACCAATATGTGAAGAAACTTATTAACTAATTCTCTCTCTCTCTCTCTCTCTCTCTCTCTCTCTCTATATATATATATATATATATATATATATATATATATATAATAAATTACATTATATACCTCCAATTTACCATGAAATAACGTGTCTGCCTTAATTTTTCTTATATATATATATATATATATATATATATATAAGAAAAATTAAGGCAGACACGTTATTTCATGGTAAATTGGAGGTATATAATGTAATTTATTATATATATATATATATATATATATATATATATATATATATATATAAGAAAAATTTACCATGAAATAACGTGTCTGCCTTAATTTTTCTTATATATATATATATATATATATATATAAGAAAAAGTAAGGCAGGCACGTTATTTCATGGTAAATTGGAGGTATAGGCCTATTTCAGGCTAACCATCATCAGCTTCCATCTTTATTGTACCAAAGATTTTAACGAGTCTGCCCTAACTTTTCTTATATTTGCTTTATATGTATTTATATACATATATATTTAGAGTTCTCTTAGATGAAATGCAAACATTGTGTCTGCTTATAATAAAATCCGTTGATACTCACGGATACTCTTTCGTGTATTATAATTAAAAGATGTCAGAAATGAGCTGTAACGTTGACAGATGCTGTTATCATTAATTTCTCAATGTACCCAAGTACTTTCAATCTTTTTCCGAGATCATCTTCAGGGGTGTGAGTTATGGTAACAAAAAATAACCGCAAAACTGTATCGCTAAAAATTACTGTAAATCTTTTCTGCTTCAAATATAACGGTCGAAAAATTGCTTAGCGTTCATTAGAATGTAAAAATTACCAACAATGGAATTTTTTATATGTTGTAATGTCATGGTCATGCAATTGTTAAAGCACTAAAAAACTGTTCTTTTTACAAACATTTTAGAACATTGCTACAGTATTCATAGCTTATTCTATTAATTGACGGCTTAAGTTTTTAATGAATATTGCCTTGAGAATCTGTAGTTTGCCTTTGTTGTTTTCTTGGTGTAGGAGAGTTGTGTTATAGATCCTTATTTTTTTATATTGTGGATGTTGACAGGAATGTTGTTGTAGATGTCTAGAAATGGACGAATGGTCAGACAAGTCAAATGTAAGGTTATTTTTGTTACCATAACTCATACCCCTGAAAATGATCTCGGAAAGAGGTTGAAAGTGTTTGGGTACATTGAGAAATTAATGATAATAACATCTGTCAACGTTACAGCTCATTTCTGACATCTTTCAATTATAATACGCGAAAGATTATCCGTGAGAATCAACGGATTTTATTAAAAAATAAGCAGACACAATGTATGCAATTTATTTAATCTGACATGTCTAAAAAAAAATTAGAGTAGAGGCATTGTTTTTTTTTATTTAACCAGTATATTTATTTGCACCTACTGGCTCGAATATTTGAGAAATCTTGTTAAGAAAATATGCGTCCTTGGGGCTTTGTTTGATCGTGAGTCCTACATGGTCGAGCGGTCTAAGACGAGTCAAATCTAATGATGATTTCAACTAGGGGATGCAGGTTCGAATCCTGAAGAACGATGCATATTTTCTCAGCAGGATTTCTGATATATACCAGAAAATTATGTTTTAATGACTTTTTGTCTTGCTAAAACTTGGGTCATACAAAATGTTATAACCCTCACCAGTCTTTGAGATTTGAAAAAGAAATCACTCGATCGGCGGTCGAGAGCGAGGGAAAATTTACTCGCCCCAAAATCATTTTACTCGACCGACTCCATTTTCTAAATAGTCGCCTTACGTAAACATTGCACGAATCTTGAGTAAAGGATAATATTTTTTCAAATGGCTTTCTAAAAATCTGTGAGCGTCTTTAATCTGGGCGACAGAGACATTTTGGCTCCACTCTGGAAGCGTTAATTTAACAAATATTTACACTGACCGGAACTATAAAAGCGAGGCCAGGCGCCATGCATAAGACCAAAGAGTTCAATAATGCCATTGGTCATTCTAAGAAACTTGTGAATCTTCAATAGCATACTATTGGGGTTGATAAAGGAATCAGATTTTCTTTTCTATATTTGAAGAGAAGCGTTTCATTGCAAGATTTTTAATCGACCGCTGGCGAGTAAAGCAGAAAATTTTAATCGCCCAATTAAGTTTTTAGTCGACTGAGTCGATCGGGCGAATGAAATCTCAAAGGCTGATCACCCAGAAGAAATTGAAGAAAAACACTTTCATTATTTTTCAGTATCGTCCTCTTGACAACAAATCATTGCAATTCCATCATAGTAGAAGGTGAAATACTGGTCCTTCAGAAACTCCTCCACCGAACATATGATCTCATCATTGTTTCCAATATGGTGACCACAAATGTGGAGTTTAAATTTAAGAAACAGAAAGAAATCAGATGGAACTAAGTCTGGTGAGTTAGGAGGATGAGGTTGCAACTGAGCAGTGTGAATGGGCGCATTATCCTAGAGCAAAAGCACACCGGCCTTCAGCTTCCCCTTGCCTTTTGACTTGATTGTTTTTTTAAGTTGTCTTAATTCTGATGTACAGTACTCTCCACTTATATTTTTCCCTTTTCCAGGTAGTCTATTATGATTACTCCTTCAGAAAAAAAAAGAAGCCACCTCTTTGCCAACTGATGCTGTCTGCATGAACTTCTTTTTGTGGGATGGAGAAGCAAATCATTTCCACTGTTTTGAATCTTTGATCCGCGTTCAAAGTGGTGAACCCAGGTTTCATCTTGAATTACTAATCTGCATTGGAAGTTATACCGTTCAGACTAGAAGCGAATCAGAAATCATTTACAAATGTCAACCCTTTTAAGCTTCGGCTCTGGTGATAGCATTCTTGAGACCCATCTTGCAGACAGCTTCCTCATCCCGAAGATATCAGTTAAAAGAGCATGAACTGAATCAGAACTAATGCTTTTAGATTTATCTGTCTGCTGAGCAGTAACACAAAAATTAAAAACAAAAATTTACCAGAATCAAGCAAGTTAGCAACGGATAACATATTTGAAGGACCTAATCAGGTGGATGACGGAACGAGGATTGCATGATGAAACAGAAGGCGTGCTCAGAGCCACCAGGGATAGGGAAACGTGGAAAGCCATGATCATCTACGTCCTGAAAGGACAGGGCACATAAAAGAAGAATATATATGCCAAATGTTTATAAGAAATTATAATGTGGATATAAAGTGGGGGATCAAATCTATATTATAACGAATATATAAACTGATCCCTCATTTTTTGGCCATACTAGTTTCTATACATTTAAAGTATGGATTTATGGGCTTTTTAGCAGGTGGATGACTGAACGAAGATTGCATGGTGTAACAGGAGAAGGCGTGCTCAGAGCCACCAGGGATAGGGATCCATGATATTCGCAGCATCCTTCTGTAGAACCACATTTCAGGTGCTTCAAGTTTTTCCTTCATCTTTGATGATATTGTCCAGTATTCACTGCTATATTGAAGGACGGACAGCACATAGCAATCCAGTACTCTCTTCCTAGTTTCTAGCGAAATTGTTTCTTAATACTCTTCTCAGCTGCTGGAATGCATTCTTGTGATTTTTTATCTCAGGAATATAAATGTATAGAAATTGCTGTGGCCACAAATATTGACTGTAATATGGAATTGATCCCACACTTTATATCCAGTATGCTTCTGTAGAACCACATTTCGGTTGCTTCAAGTTTTTCCTTCATCTTTGATAGTATTTTCCTGCATTCACTGCCATATTGAAGGACGGACAGCACGTAGCAATTCAGTACTCTCTTCTTTGTTTCTAGCGAAATTGTCCTGTTTCTTAATACTTTAGTTAATTGAAAATGAATTATGAGGAAAACGATGCATAACATACTTCGTGCAACCAGACTGGCAACTGGGTCCCACCCATTCACAGTCAGGTTAGCCAAATGCAGACGACAATTCTACTCCTGCAGCTTCTTCTCTCGCACTTCCTGCCTGTGGAACTCGCACCCATATTCTTGCTTTCCTGACGGCTACAACCTCCAGAAATTTAAATGCAAAATCAATACTCATCTACTAACCACTGGACTCTAGCTCTCTCCCCACCCCTGTATAACCTTCCCTTTCTCTCCACCTATGTATCTGTCATCGCACCTGCTTTCTATTGTTCCTTTCTAACTAGTTTGCACTCCTCACACTATTCTAATTAATCTTTTTACATTTATGTAGCCCCCTGCGCATCAGTGGCGTTTCCGCCTTGCTCGGGGTGAAATGATTAAATGATTAAAAAAAAATCAGTTTGAGTAAATGAATGGCAAAACAGGGCTTACGAAAAATAACAAGCATTTTATTAAGTGCTACAAAAGACTGGAAGTGAAAGGGAGGCATGATCGCCTATGTCATGAGGGGACACGGCACATAAAGAAAACGACTAGATTGGTAGGTAGGTCTCATCATTTTACTTTTAAATAGTGAGATGTAACCGTAAGTTCTATTCTAAGAGTTTGGAATTCTCTTCTGACTTTTATTTTCTTGTCAACACTGACCTTCAAAAATTTGAATGCAGTGGGTGGGGGGTTAATATTCATCTTCTGCCCCCCATGAATCCTGCTCTTTTTATTGTCCTTTCTCTACAATAATATTTTTCCAGTTTTTTTTACACTTTTTGCGTTTAGTGACTTTATCACCTTTCCTGGGGTCCTGGGCATGACGGTAAACTGCATCCGGCAGCAAATACTCTGATTGGGAGGTTGTGAGGAGCATGGAACCGCCTCTTAATTGCTGTTGTTTCCAGGTCCACACTGACCCGAGGTGGTAGCACCTGTTAGGATCCTAGCTATGGACAAATAGTTAACCCCCAAACAGGGGTCAAAACACTATGAAAGTATAAAAATTTTATAGAAAAATATACTTTATTGAAGGAAAAATATTATCAACAATACATTTTTGAAGGAAAAAATTATTACCGTAACACATTTTTTAAGGAAAAAAAATATTCTCAGCAAAATATTTTTTAATACAAAACTAGAAGACATTTTCAGTTTTCTAAAATAAAAAAGAATAAAAACAAAAAGAATTTCATTAAGATCTGACTAAATCAACCTTCTCACTATAATCGAAAATTTAAAAAAATTCCTTAAAACCCTACCTTTTTGGCATTAAGTAACCTAGAGAGGTGTTGATATGCTGTTAAACAAAACTCAAACTCAGCTTTCTTGGTGTGAAATAATACAAAAAATCTTAATGATAATACGAATAATATGCTGGAAATTATTGCATCAGCCTCTTATATTGAATACACAGTTTAGTTGAAGGAAGATATAAGATCGTTTGAAAGCCTTGAAAAATAGTTTGATGTCTGAAATTAGTCATGCTAATCAAGCAAGTACAAAAATTTAAATACTTAGGAAGTGTTCTAACAGGAGATGGAAAATGCGACACAGAGATCCGAAAGCGAATTGGCATGGCAAAGGACGCGTTCCAGAAGCTGAGTAAAGTATTAAGACACAGGAAAATTTCGCTAGAAACAAAGAAAAGAGTGCTGGATTCCTATGTGATGCCAGTTCTTCAATACGGCAGTGAATGCTGGACAATATCATCGAAGATGAGGAAAAAACTGGAAGCAGCGGAAATGTGGTTCTACAGAAGGATGCTGCGGATATCGTGGACTGAGCATGCAAGCAACGATGAGGTGTTGAAAAGAATGACAACAAAAAGGAAATTAATACTGAGCATCAGGAAAGAGACAATTGAAGTTCCTGGGACACGCAATGAGGAAGGAGGGCTTGGAGAACCTGATACTGACTGACCAGATAGAAGGAAAAAGTGACAGAGGAAGACAGCGGATAACATATCTGCAGGGCCTGATCAGGTGGATGACGGAACGGGGGTTGCCAGGAGTAACAGGAGCAAACATACTAAGAGCCACAAGGGATAGAGAGACGTGGAGAACCATGATCGCCTAGGTCCTGAAGGGACAGGGCACATAGAAGAAGAAGAAGAAGAAGAAGAAGAAGAAGAAGAACGGTAAGATGTCTGTCATCCAAAACCATACGGTGAATGGATTGAACTTTTTTTTATCAGTGATTGAGGTTTCTGGATGACCCGGCTGAGTGGCATCCTTTCTGCTGTCTCTGTATCCCTGCTTGAACTACGCCCACTTCTTCACTGTTTCATAGGAAGGGGAGTTCTCACCAAAGGTTTGTACCATGTCCTCAAAGATTACTTTGGATACCATAGCTTTCTTTTTGCTAATATTTTATGACTGCGCGGCACCTCTGTTTTTCTCATTTTTTTTTTTTTTTTTTTTTTTTTTTAGATTTGTTACACACCTCAACGGATGTGCGTTGTGGTGCAGTGGATATCGACTCGGAACGACAAATCGGGGAGCCGAGTTCGAGTTCCAGTTGAATTCCTTGCATTCACTTACGAAAAAGGTATTAATCTATTTCTTCCCTCCAGGTATGGGTTAAATAATAGCACAGATTGGGTTCTATAGCCTTGGGTGGCAACCAGTCTACCGCAGAATGAAATGGCAACCTACTGCGGGATAATCTTCTGCCCAGTCAGTTATGTCTTTTTTGAGACATGATCGCCCAAAGCGCGTATTACGTATGGCACTTAACTGACTGACTAAATATAATAGCTGAAAACATAATGAAGGCTTTTACTAAACATTAAGTCGGGGATCAGTTTTATATTGTTATGAAGTAATAAACTGACCCCCCAACAAATTACTACTTAATAATATATCTCTTACCCCTCTAGCTAGGAGTCAAATAACAGAACAGATCGGGTTCTATAGCCTTGGCTGGCAACCAGTCTACCGCAGAAAGCAATGGCAACTTACTGTAGGATAATCTTCTGCCTAGTCAGTCATGTCTCTTTTGAGACATGATCGCCCAAAGCGTGTATCACGTATAGCACTTAACTGACTGTCTGCTAGTAATACCGTCAGTGTCTTCATCCATAACTATAAAGCCCCAGTCTATGCACAGAAGGGTTTGTCTGCTCTTTGACATTCTTTTTTTTAATTCTGATAAGTGTCTAACCATTCTCTCTAGCAGAAAGGTTTATTTGTGCGTAAGTGAATGCAATTCATTCAAATGGAATTTTCTTAATTAGTCAATGGCGAGGACTGAGAGTTCTCTCAATGGAAACCAAAGACATGGTCGATGGCAAAGTCAAGCCTCCAAATTTGAGGACATTGGCTGTGGATTGACCTGGAGAGGGATGATCTCCGCCAGATCTGTTTACTATATATGAATAATTACCTAGGTCAGGGACTGATGATGATGAAAATGATGATTATGATAGGAAACAATTTAGGAAGTATATTGGCTTGAATGCCAACAACAACAACAAAAAAAAAAACAAAAAAAACTGGCATTGCATATTACATGAGCAAGATGAACATATTAAAAACTTGACGCCTCTCCCATTGGGAACTAATCGAGATGTCCAAGATAAAATATCACAGGATAGCGTTACAAATATCAGTTAAACTGGTTTGGCAAGTCACTTTTGATGAGATCTGAGCTATGATCTAAACGAACTAAGTTCATCATTGGAGGAGATTTTCTCTTTTGTAGCTCATAACAATGATAGTGACTTGCTATTTTACATTTAACTTTTCCCTGTTTCAATAATTAGTTCATTACAGTGGTTCTTAGCCCGGGTTAATATGGACCCTGGGGTTCATGTAAACATTACTGCGGCTTCACGCAATAAAATAAAATATTGGCGGTCAGCGGTAATATTGTATTTATTCATAGAGCAATTTAATTTCGGAACGAATGTTACAACTAAGAATTGGAATTTCTACAGTAATCTTCTTCTTCTTCTTCTTCTTCTTCTTCTTCTTCTTCTTCTATGTGCCCTGTCCCTTCAGGACCTAGGCGATCATGGTTCTCCACGTTTCCCTATCCCTTTGTGTCTCTAAGTATGTTTGCTCCTGTTACTCCTGGCAACCCCCGTTCCGTCATCCACCTGATCAGGCCCTGCAAATATGTTATCCGATGCCTTCCTCTGTTTCTCTTTCCTTCTATCTGGCCAGTCAGTATCAGGTTCTTCAGGCTCTCCTTCCTCATTGCGTGTCCCAGGAACTTCAGTTGTCTCTTCCTGATGCTCAGTATCAATTTCCTTTTTGTTGCCATTCTTTCCAACACCTCATCGTTGCTTGCATGCTAAGGCCACGATATCCGTAGCATCCTTCTGTAGAACCACAGTTATGCGACTACAAATCTTTAAACAGGGTCCCAGGCTCATGGCTATGTACAGCTGCTAAATACCGTGGTAAAGCTTTGGTTCGAGAGGGTGGCCGCTGGAATATTATACGTGTGGCAGCAAAATTCAGCTCCCTGCCACACTCCCAAGAAGGATCAGAAGTGGTTCTCAGATAATTTTTACGACTTCACCGACAAAATCGTCTAGCCCCCTAACGCCCCTGATTTTATTTCCATGGATTATTATGTGTGTGGAGCATCAACCTCTACTCTAAATACCCACAAGGCCCGTTTTGAATGAAGGTTTTAGGCGCGCTCCTTCTGTAGAACCACATTTGCGCTGCTTCCAGTTTTGTCCTCATTTTCGATGATATTGTCCAGCATTCACTGCCGTACTGAAGAACTGACATCACGTAGCAGTCTAGCACTCTTTTCTTCGTTTCTATTGAGATCTTCCTGTGTGTTAGTATTTTGCTCATCTTCTGGAACGCGTCCTTTGCCATGCCAATTCGCCTTCGGATCTCCGTGTCGCACTTTCCATCTCCTGTTAGAACACTTCCTAGGTACTTAAATTCTTGGACTTGTTTGATTCTGTTATCCCCCACCTGTATTTGGCATTTTGGGTTGTATCTTTACTTTTATTTATTTAAGTTTACTTTTTGAATTCTTAACTTTCCAACACCTCATCGTTGCTTGTATGCTCAGTCCACGATATCCGTAGCATCTTTCTGTAGAACCACATTTCGGCCGCTTCCAGTTTTGTCCTCATTTTCGATGATATTGTCCAGCATTCACTGCCGTATTGAAGAACTGACATCACATAGCAATCCAGCACTCTTTTCTTTGTTTCTAGTGAAACTTCCCTGTGTGTTCGTACTTTACTCAGCTTCTGGAATGCGTCCTACGCCAATTCACCTTTGGATCCCTGTGTCGCACTTTCCATCTCCTGTTAGAACACTTCCTAGGTATCTAAATTTTTGTACTGGCTTTATTCTAGTATCCCCCACCTGTATTTGGCATTTTGGGTTGTATCTTTTGCTGATGACCATGCACTCAGTTTTCTTAAAGTTTATTTGTAGTCCCTTTTTACAAATGTGATAAATCTCGCTGTTTAGTTTGCAAACATTTAGTAAACGATGCAGTATTTTCTATACCCAATACCAACATCAAATTACACTCACCAAGCCTCACCTGTGACAGCCAAAATATAATATATGTTCTCTTCTGTTCAATATGTCCAAATAATGGATATATTGGTGAATCTGGAAACAGTTTTAGATTCCGTTTTAATAATCATAAACTATGCATATATATATATATATATATATATATATATATATATATATATATAGAGAGAGAGAGAGAGAGAGAGAGAGAGAGGGAGAGAGAGAAGATATGACGCTAAACAAGATGCAGAGTGAATAAGTTTTAATGGAAGACATTAGAGAAAAGTGAAGGCAGAAAGAGCTAAATAGAAAATACGAGGCGATCGAAAAGCCGACGAAGAATAACACCCTCTTTGACAGGTTAATAATGTTTTTTTTTTAATCATATCGCCCCAAGCAAGGCATTTTACTGCCACTGTTGTGCAGGGGGGTTACATAGGAGACAAGTTATGAGAAAGAGTGACAGGTTATAGGGGGTGTCAGGAAGTGGGTAAGAGAAAAATGACAGTGGTCATAAAGTGAAGGATCAGTTTATATATTGATTGCAATTTAGATTTGATCCCCCATTTTATATCTACATTATAATAGTATATATATATATTTTTTTATACTCAGCTTCTGGAACGCGTCCTACGCCATATCAAAATTCTAAAAATAGGAAAACAACTCCAAAATTAGTAGAAAATGAGACCAAGGGATGTAAGTCAGCGTCCTTTTTTCATTTTAAAAACTGAATAAAAACTGAGAATGATATAAAAAGCAAAAGATTATATAGACTAATTTAATATATGGATAATAAACAATAATATTAATTTTAAATATTCAGTCATACGTGATACGCGTTTGGGCGATCATGTCTCAAGAGAGCCATCACTAACTGGACAGAGGATTATCCAGCAGTAGGCTGCCATTGCTTTCTACGGTAGACTGGTTGCCAGCCAAGGCTATAGAACCCAATCTGTCCTGTTATTTGACCCATAGCTAGAGGGTGAAGTGATGTATTATATTCTTAAGTAGTAATTAGTGGGGGATCAGTTTATTACATCATAGCAATAGAAAACAGGTCCCCCACTTTATGCCAAGTAGAAGTCTTAATCTTGTTTCCAATTATTATATTCAGTCAGTCACTTAAGTACTGTACGTGATACACGCTTTGGGCGATCATTTTCCCGCACTAGCTTGCTATTACTTTCTGCGGTAGATTGGTTTCAAGCCAAGGCAATAGAACCCCCATCTGTGCTGTTATTTAACCCATAATTGGAAGGAAGACAGATTAATACCTTTCGCAAGGGTATTTGTGCGTAAGTGAATGCTAGATATTCAACTGGAATTCGAACTCGGCTCCCCGATTTGTCGTTCTTAGCCGATATCCGCTGGACACAACGCACATCCACTTTTAAATATTAATGAAATAAATAAAGCATCTAAACATATTTACAAACGGAACTTTGTCTCTGTGTGTGTGTGTGTGTGTGTGTGTGTGTGTGTGTGTCTGTGTGTGTGTGTGTGTGTGTGTGTGTGTGTGTCTCTGTGTGTGTGTGCGTCTCTGTGTGTGTGTGTGTGTGTGTGTGTGTGTGTGTGTGTGTGTGTGTGTGTGTGTCTCTGTGTGTGTGTGTGTGTGTGTCTCCGTTAGCTATAGACTCCGAAACAGCTAAACCGATTTTCTTGAAAATTTACACAGTTGTACTATAAGCGTCTGCGAGTGTTCTTAGCTAGGTTTTATGTCGAGGTACCCCCGATAAGTATCAAAAATTGATAATCGAAAAAATCGGGTTATAGAAGGAGTGGTCCGATTTTAATCAAATTTGATAAACTCATAGACAAAGACATAAGAAACGATATTCAGAAGTTTCAAGGTTGCAGTTCTTACAATAGAGCAGAAAATAGATAATATATATATATATATATATATATATATATATATATATATATATATTATCTATTTATAGATATATAAATATATTGTATATAATATATTATATATTATATATTATTATGTTATATTATATATATATATATATATATATATATATATATATATATATAAAAGGCAAGATGTTTGTGTGTCTGTCTGTTTTTCTGAAGGTATGTCTGTATTTTTTTCAGCCGTTTTATTTTAGTTTTTGCTTCGGGTTTTGCTCTAAGTAGGTATAATTGTAGTTCTTAGTCTCAGCTATGATACCATTTACTCAGAGGAATTAATAAGCCTTCAAAATTCAGTTTACGACGAAAAAAACTTATTTGATATCGATACCAGGAAATTAAAATTTGACTTACATCCATTCATTTTTCTTTCAGTCTACGGTTTCGCTTTAACTGGAAACAACTATTGCTTTTTAGTCTTTCGTGCCAACGTCCAAAGAGTCTGAGCTCCAGGACCATGGATTAGTTTTAAAGCTTTCATTACACCCGGGCAACGCCTGGCTATACTGCTAGTATTAATATAAATTAAATCATTATAGTAATAGACATTATAAAAAGGAGTGATCTTTGATTCTCAATGACATCGATGGAAATGAATATTTTAAAAACTTGCTAACAACATCAAACATAGGCTCTCATTAAATAAATCTGCACTTTTCTCAAACTTGTATCTTATTTTTGCTTAAAATGTAGCGGATAATGAATTTATTAAATCAACTCTCTTCACTTTTACAAAAATTCACAATGATGTGTGAAATCCTGATTTTCCCAAATAGAAAAACGATTGACCATGTGCGTAACCAGATTTCGCAAGTAGGTGCTAAAATGATTTTTGACCAATGGGAGCGACTTGTAAGACTTGGAAGGACTTGACGATCCCGTGTGAAATTCAAAAGGGCTATATAAATGACATCGGCGTCAGTCAACAGTCAGAGATGGGGGCCCGAGAGACGAAAGAACTAAAATGTAACCAACTTCAAATCGACCCGAAGATAAGGTCAAGTCGTACCTTGTTCTCTTTCTCTTTCTTCTTGTCTATTTCAATAATTACTACTACGAACATTTTGTACGAACTCTACTCTTAACCTCTTAATAATGTTTCTAATTGAACATTAACTTCTACAACTTATGTTATTAATTCCCTTTTAATAAATTTATATTTTAGCATTCAAAGTGTATATTTTATTATTCCACTCTTCTACACTAATCCACACATTCCAACCTGCCGACAACCAACCCTCTGATGATGAAAAACATTCTGATGATTATAACTCTGTATAAAACTTGTAAGCTGCAGGCAGTTCGATTAAATCTGACACAAAGCCGAATCAAAGAAAAATTAACCAGCTCCCTACGGCTACACTGGGGACTCCCGACGTACAAAGAACACGCACCCAATACACTACAAAAAAAAACAAAAAAAAACAAAAACAGAACGAACATTTCGATCAACCCAATATTTCAGGCATATTTGTATCCCATAATTTCTTTGTTTCCTCTAATGAATCACTTGAGACGAAGGTAAAGTCCTATCTTTTAGAAAAGGGTTAATTGTAATCTTCATCTGCGGTTCTCAAACAGGATTCACATAGGAACTGGGATCCATATAACATTACTGGGAATCCACAAAATAGCAAATTGGGGTTTTATGGTAATATTTCATTGGTTCATAGAGTAATTTCACTTCAGAACGGTTGTTACAAATGAGAAATAGAATTTTCACAGTAATCCATTCAATATTAGAATATTCAGTCAGTTAAGTGCCATACGTGAAACACGCTTGGGCTATCATGTCTCGAAAGAGACATGACTGACTGGGCAGAAGATTATCCCGCAGTAGTTTGTCACTGCTTTCTGCGGTAGACTGGTTGCCAGCCAAGGCTATAGAACCTAATCTGTCCTGTTATTTAACCCATAACTGGAAGGAAGTGACGGATTAATACATTTCCCAAGGGTATTTGCGCGTAAGTGAATCCAATGAATTCAATTGGAATTCGAACTCGGCTCCCCGATTTCTCGTTCCGAGCCTATATCCACTGCAACACATCGCGCATATAGCCTTGCTATAAGTACCAGAAAATCGGTTTGTTGTTTACTTCCTTTAAAATGGATTTCACTACACCTGGTTAGATGGGTGACCATTCGGGAATACCAGGTGCTGTAAACGTAAGGACCAAGAATGGTCCACCGGTCCTCCAGGTTTGGGGGTTGGGTGCAGGACTAACAACCCTGCCTCGTAAAAAACAGTTTGTTACAGAAACAGCAACAAAAAGTTGCTGCCCTACGCACCATTGGGTGTAAAAAAGGGTGATATATATATATATATATATATATATATATATATATATATATATATATATATTGTTACGAGGATGCATTTGTATATAAAAATAATATTAATAATGTCTAAAAAGTTGTAGTAAGTGATTTTATTGAGTCCTACTCGTTATTACAAAATAGTTTAATTCATGAAGTAGTAAATATAAGGAAATTAGAAATAGAACGTTTGGAAGATGCTAGAATGTTCGAGAAAATTCCAGTAGATTCGAGAGGTTACGATAAATATGCAAATTATGCGTTAACCCCCTATAAAAATAGCTTTTGGGAAGAGAGTAGTTAACTGTTAACAGGATTTACTGACATTATCAACTCTGGCCTGATTCGTGGATCTGTGCATTCAGCCGAAGGAATCTCTAAGTTGCCGACCAACTAAACCCTGAAAAAGAATCTCATGGAAGTAAATGAGTAAATAGATATTTTTGACTCTTTTATTGACCACACTAGAAATTATTCTTCATAAACTACTTTGCTAAGTTAACTGGGTAAATATACTTGACACCTTCCTCCCATTTCTTAACACTTACCCTTCACTCTGCCAGTAGTAAACTCTGTTTTCTATTCGAATGCAAAAAATTGTATATTTGTAATATATTTTTATTTTGTGTTATCGTAAATAAAATATTTGTTTGTGATTAAGCCCTGTGTTTTGGTCAATCATTTTTTCTTTTGCTACACTTAACACGTAATAATAATAATAATAATAATAATGATAATATATATATATATATATATATATATATATATAAATTAAAAAAGGATTAATTTAATGATGTTGGATGATCATTTCGATATGAAAATCCCCACGGGGGATAACACATCACCTCAGCAACAGAAAAATGATATCATTTTTTAATATTAAAATAAAATTTTTAATATTAATTAGGATCGGGTTTTTGGAATTTACCTTCTTGCTTTTTCCGCTTGGATTAAAGTATCTGAATTAATATATATATATATATATATATATATATATATATATATATATATATATATATATTATCGTTATAAAAATGGTTTTGGCAGTTGTCCCTGAATTTAAAGTAATACAAATGCCTCTGATCTTCAATAATTTGTCTTCCTACCCATTAGAATGTTTACTTAGAAAAATAATTTCTTTTCTCCGAAATGGAGGGACTTCGCAAAACAAAATTACTTTTTACCAAAAATTAAATAGACATTTCTTTTTTAAGCTTCTAGCTATAATTGCACGTATCCATATTTTAGGCTTTCAAAAAAAATACTTCGCCATTAGCAAGTAAGTATATTTGTCTCAAGAAGGTCAACCTCCCCCTTTCTAGAATGTTAACATCATCAGAGGCTAAATATTTAAATACTGAAAAAGAAGCGTTGAACGCAGAGAAATATGAAAGAACAGAAGAAGATTGGAGGCTTCTTTTCAGAATATAAGGAATGAAACATTAAGAAATGTTTATTAAAACAAGGTGAAAAGAAGCTGGACTATAACGTCGTGGTTAATCTTCTAGACGATAGTGAATGTTGAAAAGTATAATAAAAAAGAAGAAAAGGTATTATTTTTCTAAAAAATATTTTTAAAAATTAAAAAAAAAAGAAAATTTTTAAAGAAAATAGCAGCTGCAATGAAACCCTTGCTAAAAGTTTAAATTTGGTTAGGGACATAATGAGGAAAGAAGGTTTGGAGAATTTAAAAGGGTGAAGATAATTCAAAAGCAAGTGAAGTATATGAAATCAGCATGTAAGCTTCCTGAAAAGATTAAATAAATGGATAGAGGAAAATAATTCATTACCCACAAGGCTAAGTAAAAGCTTTTGAATTCAAATAAGGCTTAAAAGGGAAGACTGAGCAGCTCCAGACCAGAATCCAGCCAGCAATACACTACGTTGCTTCTCATCTGAATCTTGTTAAGGTTTCTCGAGGGGGACAGGAATCAACCATTTCTCAAATGGAAGAAAGAACCAGCCATTTCACGAGTAGAACAAGAAACCAAAAAATTGTTCAAGTAATACAAGGAACCAACTATTTCTCGAGTGGAACCAACCATTTCTTGAATGGTACAAAGAATCAACCATTTCTCGAGTGGTACAAGGAGCTAACCATTTCTCGAGTGGTACAAGGAACCAACTACTTCTCGAGTGATACAAGTAACCAACCATTTCTCTAATGGAACAAAGAACCAAATATTTCTTGGATGATTACAAGGAACAAATCATTTCTCGAGTAATACAAGGAATCAACCATTTCTCTAGTGGAACAAGGAACCAGCCATTTCTTCAGTGATGCCAAGAAGCAACCATTTCTCGTGTGGTACAAGAAAACAACCATTTTTCGAGTAGTACAAGGAACTAACAATTTCTCATGTGGTACAAGAAATTAACCATTTCTCAAGTGAAACAAAGAACCAAACATTTCTCGAATAGTAAAAGTAACCATTTATTTCTCACGTGGTACAAGTAACCGACCATTTCTTGAGATGACCAAGGAACTAACCATTTTTCGAGTGGTACAAGGAACCAACCATTTTTACAGTATCTTTAGTGATGATGAAATCCTATTAAGTTTTGTGGGTATCTAATGCAACGGTGTGAATTGAGAGAGTCTGTTGAATTTGAAATCCCTATAAATGTTTAATACCATCATTCTCTAGAGAACCATCTGCTTTGTTCATACAAATTTTGTACAATTCCCAATAATTTATCATTCCTACCCAGACATGTCTATACTTTCCCAAATAGATAAACAATTCTGCGTTTTGCAATGTTTTGAATCTCTTTTAAACAAAGGCTGTCAAAGATTTTATTTTTGGTGTCTGTAGCTTTTTGTGTCATACACAAGGCTTTGAAGAGCAGGGCTTGTGGAACGCAAAAAACGTAACTTGTCAAAATAATTTTTGATTATATCACTCCAAGCAAGGTAATAAAGTCACAAAGATGCAAGAGGTGACAGAGTGACAGAATATATGAAAAAGCAAAACATTATTAAAGAGAGAGGACAATAAAAGAAAATAAATTAAGAAAAAAAAGATAACGATTGACATTGCATTTAAATTTTTGAAGATCAAATTTGGCTGGGAGTCAAGAGCTTGGAAGAGATTTCAACAAGCAACAACTGTGTGAAAAAAAACTGTTAGTCTTTAACTTATATAATTGCAACATAATTACAAAATTGTGCAAATAATGCACAATAATTTACATCTGCACAACGATCTGAAGATTAAAGAAACTGTTAGCATAGAACTTACGGTTTGAAGCTAGCCACTTGAATGTAAAATGATGAGACCTAATTGCCACTTTATTACTGTGCGTGATTTCATAGAGTCAAGATACCAAAGAAAAGAGTTTATCAGAATAATTACCATGAAAATATTTATAGATAAGACAAAGGGAAGTTACGTTACGATGATGGAAAAGTAAATGAAGTTAAGATGCCGGGTCAGGACAAATAACATTGCAGATTCTTCTTAGTATTTCATCAAGAATCTCTGAATACATAGCAGATGCACCAGATCAGATGTTGAATCAATATTTAATGCATGCGTGAGATCGATTCTGGATCTAAAAAATTGCCTAGCACGACACAGCAAACCAACTTTCCTAGCAATTGCAGAAAAGCCGAGCCAGTAATTAATTCAGTATAAGCTTGCCTCGTTTGCTAATTTCATTATTTTATTAATGCTTATTATTTGATTGTACTCAGGACTGTAATTATTAGAGTATAACAATTGTTTTAAGGCGTATTTTTTATTCAATTTCAAAGTCCTTTTATTTATAAAATGCAGCCGTAAATGCAGCCGTAACTTCTACTCCAACAGTTTCTTTCCTCACATTTCCCGACTGTGGAATTCTCTTCCAAACGATTGCTTCCCCGACGGCTACAATCTCCAGGAGTTTAAATGTAAGGTCAATACACACCTCCTAACACACTAACCTGCTCCCATTCTATTAAGCACTCTTCCCATCTGCCCGACCCTCATCCTCGCTATCCTTACTCATCTGTCACCTTTCTCCTGACATTCCCTATGTCTATCCACTCCTTCTCTTTACCTTCCCCTATGTAGCCCCATGCGCAATAGTGGCAGTGGAATGCCTTGCTTGGGGTGAGATGATTAAAAAAAAAAAAAATTACCAGAACTGTGAGATAGCATTTTTTATTGCTTTGTTTATAGTCTTTAATTATAATCTCTGATCTATTGACGTTTATATGTTTATATACATTAATATTAATTTCATCATGTTTATATATATATATATATATATAGTCTTTAATTATAATCTCTGATCTATTGACTTTTATGTTTATATGCATTAATATTAATTTCATCATGTTTATATATATATATAATCTTTAATTATAATCTCTGATCTATTGACTTTTATGTTTATATGCATTAATATTAATTTCATCATGTTTATATATATATATATAGTCTTTAATTATAATCTCTGATCTATTGACTTTTATGTTTATATGCATTAATATTAATTTCATCATGTTTATATATATATATATATATATATATATTAATTGTTTAATTGATTAGGTTTTGGTCAGATTAAACCAGTGCACATTTGTATTAAAAAGTGTTCAATACAGTTATATTGTAGAACTTTTAACTCGTTTACAAATGGAATATATATATATATATATATATATCGTCTTCCGCAAACAGATCTGTTCCGTTGTATCACAGCTCATCAGTATGGTTAGACAGCCGATTCCCTTTTACCCAGGATTGAAATCCGACCGAATTGTCGTCAGTCGGCGATTCTACCGCTGAGCTACGGAGGTCAGTCCTGTCTCTTTCGAGACATGATCACTCAACCGTGTATCACGTATGGCGCTTAAGTGAGCATATATATATATATATATATATATATATATATATATTGTATTATTAATTTCTCTTTCTCAAAATATATATATATATATTAATTCATCTCAAGTAAGGCAATAATGCCACTAAGATGTAGCGGTCTCCTGAGAGTATAAAGAGAATAAGACGACTTTAGAATGAACCTGAAACCTAATCCCGAACAAGAAACAAGAGAGAGATGCTATCAAAGCAGATAAGCTGGTATCATGTTCATTTTTGTATTGTGCATTTGCCAGGTTTGAAATTCCTCATCTCAATAATTCATAATTGTTATTGTTTGTTCTGCATTGTCAGAAAAATCTTTCAACAAAAGATAATTAGGATTAACAGATAGCAATAAAAACAATAATAAAAGCAGCGATGATTAAAATGTTGATAATCCTTTGCTTAATAATTCTTGTGATTTCTTTCTTGTGGCAGATTTTTATTCATTTTTGGGGCCAAATGCTAATTGGAACTGGAACAGAAATAATGAGTAGTGCCAACTGATGTAATGATAGCAAAAATATCCTGACTGAATCACAAGTCAGTGACCAAATTGATTGAGGAGCCTAGATGAAACGCCAAGATTTGTTATTGGAGGCCACAACCTGAACAACATAAGGCATGCGGACGATACAGTGCTGATTGCGGACACAGGAAAGGAAACTACAAGACCTCATACAGAAAGTAGCAGTGGAGAGTGACAAAAAGGGACTACAAATAAACTTTAAGAAAACTGAGTGCATGATCATCAGCAAAAGATACAACCCAAAATGCCAAATACAGGTGGGGGATAACAGAATCAAACAAGTCCAAGAATTTAAGTACTTAGGAAGTGTTCTAACAGGAGATGGAAAGTGCGACACGGAGATCCGAAGGCGAATTGGCATGGCAAAGGACACGTTCCAGAAGATGAGCAAAATACTAACACACAGGAAGATCTCAATAGAAACGAAGAAAAGAGTGCTAGACTGCTACGTGATGTCAGTTCTTCAATACGGTAGTGAATGCTGGACAATATCATAGAAAATGAAGACAAAACTGGAAGCGGCCGAAATGTGGTTCTACAGAAGGATGCTACGGATATCGTGGACTGAGCATACAAGCAACGACGAGGTGTTAAAAAGAATGGCAACAAATAGGAAATTGATGCTGAGCATCAGGAAGAGACAACTGAAGTTCCTGGGACACGCAATGAGGAAGGAGAGCCTGGAGAACCTGATACTGACTGGTCAGATAGAAGGAAGGAGAGACAGAGGAAGGCAGCGGATAACATATTTGCAGGGCCTGATCAGGTGGATGACGGAACGGGGGTTGTCAGGAGCAACAAGGAGCAAACATACTAAGAGCCACAAGGAATAGGGATACGTGGAGAGCCCTGATCGCCTACGTCCTGAAGGGACAGGGCACATAGAAGAAGAAGAAGAAAAGTAATGGGTAGAGGATCATAGAAGGGGAATGGGTTTGAAAGCTAACAAGAAAATTGTCGACGGGGAAAATTAAGGGAAGTGGTAAAATCAATCAAAATCTCTTCTTTTCTTTTTATTCTTTTAGATTTTTTTATTCTTTAACTTGCTTTTTCTTTTTTTCTTTCCTTTCCTTAATTTCATCTTTTGTTCCGTTTATTTTTTCAGTTTCATTTCATTTTTTTTACCTTCTTTCTTTGCATTTTTTCTTTTTCTCTTCTATGTTCATCTCTCCACTCACTCTCAGTGTATTCTTTCTTTCTTTCTTTCTTTCTTTCTTTCTTTCTTTCTTTCTTTCTTTCTTTCTTTCTTTCTGACGACATTTCGCTATTTCTATCATTTAATTTCTTTAATTTTCTGAGTCTTTCTGTCATTTTTCTTTCATTCTTTCATTTTTCTTTCTTTCTTCAATTTTTTCTTTCATTCGTTCATTTTTTCTTTCTTTCTTTCATTTTTCTTTCATTCTTTCATTTTTTATTTTTTATTTCATTTTTCATTTATTTGTTCATTTTTTATTTTTTCTTTAATTCTTCTTTCATTCTTTCATTCTTCTTTCTTTTATTTTTTCTTTCATTCTTTCATTTTTCTTTCTTTCATTTTTCTTTCATTTTTCATTCTTCTTTCATTCTTTCATTCTTCTTTCTTTCTTTCATTTTTCTTTTGTTCTTTCATTTTTCTCTCTTTCTTTCATTCTTTCATTTTTCTTTCTTTCATTTTTCTTTTATTCTTTCATTTTTCTTTCATTCTTTCATTATTCTTTCATTCTTTTATTTTTCTTTCTTTTTATCTGCTTTCTTTGATTAATTGCATTATTCCTTTCTTGCTTTATTTTAATTTTTTCTCCTTTTTTTTCTTTGCTTCCTTCCTTTTATTTTCATTTCCATCTTTTCTTTTACCTTTTCCTTTTCCACGTTCTTTCTTTTCTTTTTTTTTAATTATTTCGAAAGCTCTTCATGTTTTAACTTCAAACTTACTAAGCCTTTTATTCTTTTTCTCATGTCAGAACCATTCACCAAGAAGTGACATTACTTACTAATACTCCCTTATTGCTTCTCTGACAAAATTCTTATAAATTTTATCCTTTGGTATTTTTCTGACTATTCTCCTGTATTCCAGGTCCCTACAACAAAACAGTTCTAGCAGCAATATGCCACCATCCACATTCAGATAGCATCATGAATAAAAATTGTGACATGGAATATAAAAGCAAGAGTAACTGTCTTTTAAAGGAAATTCTGGAAGAACATAAAAAATTATTGGTTGGTTGTTTTTATGGCATATCAACCTCGGCGGGTCATTTATTGCCAACTCAATTTTTGTTGCTGGTAATATCTTTTTCTTTCAACAATTTATTGTTGTTTTTTTTTATATAAGTTTTGTGTCTAGTAATACTTTTTCTTTTCGAGTATCAAGATTCATTGGGATTTGTTTTTTAAGGGCAGGGTCCCCAAGTCCTACACTTGTTATTTAACCCATTTAATTATTTAACTGGATGAAAGGGACGGATTAATACCTTTCCCAAGGGTACCAGTGCTTAAGTGAATGCAGGGTATTCAGCTGGAATTCGAACTTGGCTCACCGATTTCTCTTTCCGAGCCGAAATCCATTGCACCACAACGCACATCCGTCACTATACGCTTCCAGCACCTGGTATTCCAAAGCGGTCAACCATCTAAGTACTGACCAGGCTCAACGTTGCCTCACTTCGGTGATCTAGCGAGAACCGGTGTATTCAACGTGATATGACAGAATATCCGGAAACATTTTATCGATTCTTTCTTTAAATTTTCACATTTTTTTAATAGTCACCTGTACTATATATATATATATATATATATATATATATATATATATATATATAGATAGATAGATAGATAGATAGATAAGAACAGAATGCGATAGATAGATAAGAACAGAATGAGATAGATAGATAGATAGATAGATAGATAGATAGATAGATAGATAAGAACAGAATGCGATAGATAGATAAGAACAGAATGAGATAGATAGATAGACAGATAGATAGATAGATAGATAGATAGATAGATAGATAGATAGATAGATAGATATATATGAACAGACTGAGATAGATAGATAGATAGATAGATAGATAGATAGATAGATAGATTAAAATAGAGATAGATATGAACAGACTGAGATAGATAGATAGATAGATAGATAGATAGATAGATAGATAAGAACAGAATGCGATAGATAAGAACAGAATGATATAGATAGATAGATAGATAGATAGATAGATAGATAGATATGATGAGACTGAGATAGATAGATAGATAGATAGATAGATAGATAAGAACAGAATGCGATAGATAAGAAGAGAATGAGGTAGATAGATAAGAACAGAATGTGATAGATAGATAGATAGATAGATAGATAGATAGATAGATAGATAGATAGATAGATAGATAGATAAGAACAGAATGCGATAGATAAGAACAGAATGAGATAGATATGAACAGACTGAGATAGATAGATAGATAGATAGATAGATAGATAGATAGATATAAACATACTGATAGATAGATAGATAGATAGATAGATAGATAGATAGATAGATAGATAGATAGATAGATAGATATTAACAGACTGAGGTAGATTTTTTAAGTTCTTTTTAATATAAGTTTTCCGTTTTTTTTCCCCATGTGGCTTTGTTGATTATTGAGATATCACTACCCGTGTCCAGTTGCAATTTTACATGCACATTATTCATCTTCACAAACACCAATTTTCTTTGATTTTTGCAATTATTTTTTCGGTCTCAACGCTGTGTACGAAATTTTTCTTCGAGATTTTTTTTTTGCTTTAATTTTACAGTGTAACTTTT